>JASAMY010002616.1:35000-89124 GCA_030248085.1 Paralinhomoeus sp. GSCO2_6
CTCCCTCCCTCCCTCCCTCCCTTCCTCCCTCCCTCCCTCCCTCCCTCCCACCCTCCCTCCCTCCCTCCCCTCCCTCCCTCCCCTCCCTCCCCTTCCCTCCCCTCCCCCTCACTCCCCTCCCTCCCTCCCTCCCTCCCCCTCCCTCCCTCCCACTGCACATCCCAGACGGGAGAGAGATAGGGGCAACATCAGACACTTCTGTCAGTTCAGTCGAGCCACTCACTCTGTCCTCTCAGCTGCTGTCGCGGCCCTCCCCCACCACCAATGTGTACACTCGCGACAGGTTCGCCCCGAGAGAGGCTCCTCTCCCCCTGTTGTCTCTCCCCAACCCTTCCAACGCTTCGCTCTCCCTCCCTACCCTGCCTAAAGAACAGGCGCGCGCGCCCGCCAGCAGTTGTTGGTTGTGCCGCGCACCTACCGCAGTTTCAGGAATTCATTTGTCGAAGCGAGGGGTGAAAAAATAGGGAGAGCAGAGTGTAGAAAAATGGCTGCGAGGTGCATAACGCTGTGCATGTTGGTGGCGCTGGCGCAATCGGTCGAATCGTTCAAGTGCTACACATGTGCCACCGAAAACCTCAACGATACCGCCTTCGTGAGTGGCACGCACGCACGCACGCACGCACGCACGCACGCACGCACGCACGCACGCACGCACGCACGCACGCACGCACGAACGCACGAAAGCACGCACGCACGCACGCACGCAACTGCACACACAGAATCATTTCCAGTGGTCAAAAGAGCAGTTCAAGGGCAAACCCAAGGTCTTCTCAGACCGCTGCTTCACGGACCCCATCGGCCTAGACTCTACTGAAGACTGCGACCAGATATGCATGCTGATGACGAACGAGTTTGAGAAGCGGGACAAGACCGAAGGTGCTGACCCACCCCAGGTGCCCAAGACCTACAGAGGCTGCTACTCCAGTCTGATGAAGGAGAAACTGTGAGCTGCTTCGTGGGGGTAATACTGTATGACTTTCAATAGTGCCCCACCCTCAACAGTTGTAGCTGGTATAGCGGCCCGAAGGTTTATTTCAACAGAGAATAGTATTTGACGTTTGTGGGGTGCGGTTGGAATCACAAGAAACACAAGAGACAGCGCTGTCAAAAAAGTGTTTCCCATTGTGCAGTCTTGCGCTGTACAAACTGTACGCTTTACTTGTCAGCCATGGCATGCGTGCATCAAAAGCCGTACATGATACATCTGTATACATTGTACATGTGTGCACATGCAGTGCTACAGACATGTACTGTACCTGCGTACCGTGTTTTTGATTGCGTTGAAGGGAGAAAGCGGACTTTTGGCGGTATTATGGCTGCGCGGAAGTAAACGACGACGCGGATACGAGATTGTGGTGCGCTTTTCTTTTAGTTAGAATCTGCCACGTTACACTGCCTAATTCTTGCCAATATCGTAAGGCAGATATACTTCGGTACTCTTAACACTGTTGAAGGTTGTGGGGCGGGCGTACTATCGAAAGATTTAGTACAGCATACCTGGGCACTATACCTGTAACCGGTTCTGGAAGAGTGGGGGGGAGTAAATGGCCGAATTCTGGGGGGTGGGGCAAAAAGGTGGGGTAGCTGACCATTCTTTGAGTTATACTGGTACGTTTTGGTCAAAATGGGTATAAACAGGGTCTAAACAGTGTTGTTTAGCTGTTTTATGGCCACTGACTGACTGACTGAAGCACAGAAATACACCAACATTTACTCACTTTTATCGTTTTAGACGTGGTGAAAATCCCTTGGAAAAATTCTGGGGGGTCGGGGGGGGGGGGGGGGTTGGGTGGGTGGGTGTTGAAAAAATAGTGGGAAGGGTAACCCCCCAATTACAGGTATGACCGAGTGGGCAGGGGGTTGGAACTTTTTTTAGCTCACTTTTTTTTAGTTTTAGACATTTTTGAAAATTCTCCTAGTGCGGTCGGGGGTGTTGGAAAAATAGTGGGGGTGGTTCCTCCCCACCCAGTTACAGGTATTCAGGTGACGCTATTTAGGTGCGGCTGCAACGGCGACAGATGCAACGGTTGCACGCAGGACAAGGGCTTGGTCAGCATGATTCACTGCGTCTACAAGAAGTTGGTGACCCCTAGTTCGGGAGGATCTTTCAAATTGCAACTTGGGAAATTGCCCATTTTTGCCTCTTTGACCATGGCGATCCTAGTAGCTGTGAAGTGGAGCGCTTGTCACTAATTTGGAGCGTTGAAACTGACGCGATGTTCCGCTTCTATAAGCTCTAGGTTTCGGCTTTATCTTAGAAATTTGCGTAATTCAGTTTTGCATGCGAATGATGATTGGACGATGAAATTTGCCCTGTCCTTTTGCCTTCGTGTTTAGTAGGGAATTTTTGATACTTTTAGATGGTGTTCGTTTCTTCGTTTACGTTGCGGTTTAGGTTTACGTTTACGTTGCTTGTTTGAGTACGGTATTTAGGTATTTGCGGATACATGCTGCGCTTTGCTTTGATGATAAAGATCTGATGGCACGAATATGAAATGAAGAACAGGCGACGTAGGTATATAGGTCTTTCTAGATTTCGAACCACCACAGCACACAGTAACTTGACTCGCTTGTGTTGCGTCCATTGAGAGAGTGATGCCAGTTTGCAACGGATCAAGATGGTTCGGATTACCGTAAATCCTCCAAGGAACGCTCCCCTCCAATGAACGCCCAGGGTAGAGGGTGGTTTTAACAATAAACGCCCAGGGCGTTCATTGAGGGATTTACGGCAATCGCCATGCGCCACGATTGACACGCTATTCAAAGCCAGTGCTGTAGCTTTACGATTGAGCAATAAATCCATCCCCACCGAGCTCAGATCTAATCTATTGCGCGTCCCAACTCCGGTCATACAATCTGTCTCTCAACTCAACCTTCTAAGAACTCCGCAGTCTTTCACAACTGCTGCAAAATGCTGCTTTTAATCGGTTCCTTGCTTGCCTGCTGTCTTTTTCACGCGTCCTCTGGCCATCCGTGTCCTCTGGAAGTTTTCCAAAAAGAAAAATTGCCACAGCCAAAAACTTTGCCAACTCTCAAGGAAATGCGTGTTTTGCCGGATCCGTACGAAGCGTCCGCTCGCATGCAGAATGTGGAAGGTTTACTGCCTGCATATGTCAATTCGGGACAAGCGGCTGACACCTTGAAGGCTTGCTTTCTGCAGCCGGCATCTCCAACTGGGTAAATTGGTGGCATTTTTTTGGGTTTGAGAGCGAAATCTCAGGCGAGAGGGGGCAGTGGCGTAGCCAGGATTTGGATTTGGGAGGGGCAAAACTGCTGTTTGTGTCAAACCGGGAGTTAAGGGTACCCCCTTTGGAAAAAATCGGGTCTCTGAAAATTTTCGGACGGGGAAGGCGCCTCCCTGCCCCCCCCCCTGGCTACGCCACTGAGAGGGGGGACCGCGTTTGTCCTTTGTTGCCTCTGCCTTCTATACCTCTGCCTTCTACAAGACCGATTCTCAGCCCGATTTACAGCCGCCGGATAGTCCGCCGGACTATCCGCCGGACCCGCTCGCGGACCCGGTCTTTCGATTTACAGCCGCCGGATAGTCCGCCGGACTATCCGCCGGACTCGAGTTGACCAACTTTCAATAAAGTCCGCGGACTAGTCCGCGGTCTTTTTTTGAATCTGGCGGAAACGCCTTCCGAGTACAGATATTGCGCAAGTTTTGGTACTTGGAAGTTTCTTAAAGCGCACTTGGAAGTTTCTGACAGCGCACTTGGAAGTTTCTTGCCGCTGCTGCCGGGCGGGAGAGCTAGAATTGAACGTAATTTTTGTTCTTCTTTCATAATTGTGCTTTCGCTGAGCTCTGAATTGGCGCTGTTGAGCTGGCCGGTCGTCGCGCCGACGCTTGTTTCGAATTGTTTTCTACCGTACCGACAAAAGTACCCGTTCAAAAGAGGGTGTAGACGCGCATTTCTAAAAAAAGACCGCCGGATAGTCCGGCAGCTGTAAACGCGCCTTTTGACCGACGGACTCCGTGTCCGAGTCCGGGGCCGGGTCCGAGTCCGTGACCGGGTCCGGGTCCGGCGGCTGTAAATCGGCCCTGCGATTTGGGGACACCTGTTTTTTGCGCCCTTGCCCAAGGGGTTGCTTTTTTTGCAGTCTCGCTCTCGCCACGCTGAGGAGTGAACTCCGCACCTTGCGGTTTGGAACCAACGCCTTAGTCCAACTGTGCAAACAGTCGTAAAATTTGCAATTGCACTGACAGACGTATTCAATTTGACTTAATCACCCTTTCAGGCGCATATATCCTGGTTGGAGCCGTTCTCGCCACAACAATTTTTTCGCGGTTCAACCTCGTTGGCAGCAGCCTGTCCCCATGTTTCAACCGCAATCGCACAGCAACGCGGGATTGGGGTTCTTCACCACTCCGCAAGCACCACCGTTTTGGAGGCCCCAGGAATCGGTCCCGCGTCCTCGGGCCAACATGTCACCCGTCTGGCCAATGTTCCAACCGTCTTCTTTGAATCACGGACGATTTGCAGGAACCCGACCAGTCCACCAAAGCAGTGGTAATTTTGTACTTGTGGTAGCGTAGCACAGTATTTTATACTGTTATTTACATATTCAGTAAATAGCTCACCTACCCGACGCATGTGCAGTCCTACGTGTCAAGCACAACTCAACTATTTCTGCAGCTCTGACTGCTCCGTGACTCCATGGTCCTTCAAGTGCGTCCAGTGCATGGGACCCATGTGGGATGATTGCAGAAAATGCCTTCCACGTGTCAAGTGAAATGAAAATTGACAAAAATCCGTCTGAAAACAGATTGATGGCGCGGATTATTGCTTACTGTGGACTTGTTTTGTTGGTGCGGCTGAAAAACATGGCACCGTTTTCCATGACAATGCGCTTTCAGTAAACAAAACTAGCTAGAAACACTTAGCAGCCAATCAAGCAAAGGCCATGAGCGCTGCATCATCATGAACTTATTGAGATTTCGTATGAAAGTTGCTGCTTTGTAAACGTCGACAATGCAACGCAAGTCCTCATTACTGTGTCAAAAACTGTTTGGTATTCTTTTGACACTTAGTCGAAAGGTTTTTTGATTTTCCTGGGTCCTCGAAAGATGACCTCTGCAACATGACATCATTATTGCGTAAACTCTGCCACGTATGCAATTTATTGCCGGGTCAACGTAGCATCTGGCATCGAAGTGCACGGATGGCACACAACAGGACATGAATCTCAAGGAAGTGTGACGTTTCGTTCAAAATTTCGTTTATTTATTTCAACGAATGCATTGATGCACACACTCATTCTAGTTGTTTTCGATTTGAGGAGAGTAAACGAAATCGATTAAAGATTTCAAGAATGTGTACACCATTGGGAATTCTGACTGTTGTAGTTGGAATACTGCTATCGATTCCGCTGACAGGTATTTGAAATTTATATGTACGTTTGTTAACATGCACCTGTGTGTGTGTGTGTGTGTGTGTATGTGTGTGCGTGCGTGCGTGGTGCGTGTGTGTGTGTGTATGTGTGTGCGTGCGTGCGTGTGTGTGTGTGTGCGTGCGTGTGTAATCAAATAAACTTTAACGAAGAAGATCAGGAAAAGCGCATTAAATCGCCGAAAGTTCAGATTCTCAGAACTACGGCGGCGACAAGGTCTTGCTGAGTCAGATTCAGGTGCTGACTCTGAAGCGTGGCCAATACACGGCCGGCAGGAGGTCGGCACCCGTGCCTCAGCTCCAATGCGTGGGCGGTAGCGCCTATGGAAAATTCGAACCGAAAACCGTACAGTGCTACAATAGGGGCTTTGATGGCTCCGATGTACAGGTGATGGCACGCGCGCACGCACGCACCGGCACGCACGCACGCACGCACGCACGCACGCACGCACGCACGCACGCACGCACGCACCGTCACGAACGCACTAGCACGCACGCACGCACCGGCACGCGCACCGGCACGCACCCACGCACGCACCGGCACGCACAGGCACGCACGCACGCCCCGGCACGCACGCACGCACCAGCAGGCGCGCACGAACGCACAGGCACGCACGCACGCACGCACGCACGCACAGGCACGCACGCACGCACGCACGCACGCACAGGCACGCACGCACGCACCGACACGCACGCACGCACCGGCACGCACACACGCACGCACCGGCACGCACACAGGCACGCACCGGCAGGCACGCACGCACGCACGCACAGGCACGCACGCGCGCACGCACCGGCACGCACGCACCGGCACGCACGTACAGGCACGCACGCACCGGCACGCACGTACAGGCACGCACGCACCGGCACACACGCACCGGCACGCACGCACGCACCGGCACGCACGCACCGGCACGCACGCACGCACCGGCACGCACGCACGCACCGGCACGCACACACGCACATACAATGTGTTTTAGTGGGAGTGCAAAGCTGACATGAGCACTGCGTATCGCTTTGGAGACATCCGTGTGAGCTGCGAAGGCTTCGATCATCCCAATGACCCCTTCATTCTCAAGGGCTCCTGCGGGGTTTGACTTTTTCATTGACTTTTTGGTATTTTTTATTGGAAAATTGATGAAATACCGACCCGAGATGCCGATTAGTCAGGCCTATGAAAAATAAATGTGTTTTGTACCGTTTTTTGAGCAAAAATCGCGATATTTACAGTGTATTTTGACTAAAAAGTGCCTTCTTGGGTTTTTACAGTGTATTTTTGACTAAAAATTGACCAAAAATTGCCTATGTTTTCCTTTCCAGACCCCCTCCCTCCCCCCCTACTCCAGATTTTCACCCCCACCCACCACCCCGGCCAGAAAATGCTCGAACCCTCTCCTCAGGTCCAAGGCCCGGTTGCAGGCCATGTTTTGTGCCATTCCAATGTCCCTCCCCCGGTCAGATTGGTTGCTCTACTAATGCGCAGCGCTTGTTTCAGCTGGAATACGAGCTGGATTACACTGAAGAGGGGGAGAGATCACGCAATCACCACCATAATGATCAGCATCAGTATCATTATCAGCACAAGTGAGTTTTTGCGGCGTGTTGACCATTTGTTTATCAATTAGGGTTGGGGGTATACCCCAGGCGCGCCCTTGTGCCGAATGGCTGGGGAAGGACACACACACAGCCCCCCCTCCAATCTCCTGCCCTTGAATCTTAAGGAAAATTGTACGCGTAAGAATGTTAAAATATTAGAAAATAGGTGAAACTAAAAATCCAGATAACCCAACAGTTTTTTGAATAGAAATCCATCCTTCGCCTGTCCAATTCGTGGCATGGATTTTACGTCACTGTCCTCCATATTTTTATTCGCTTCTTATTATCATTGCTATACCCTTGCATTTTATCCTTTACCAATCCCTGACAGTGCACTTACCGTTTATTCGTGTGCATGTGCATTTTTCTTTACAGACACCACCATTCCGACTCTGGGCACTTTGGCACCATCGTTTCGCTGTTGATTTTCGCTGGCCTGGCCTATGGCTGCTACCGCTGCTGCTCCAGCTGCAACCCCGTGATGACGGGCACCCCTGGCACCGCAGGGGGCCCCAGAGGGGGTCCGGGCAGTGGCCCCCCTCCGCCTCCTCCGTACCCGCAGGCTCCACCCCCTCCGGGCTTCAGGCCTGATTATCAGGCCCCACCCACCTACGACGAGTCGATGGGTGCCGACACTGGGCCCAAGTACAGGGGCGCCGCCAGACAGCAGGGACCCTCGGCACCACCCCCTGGAGAGGAGACGGGTACCCGCGAAGGTGGCCCTGGATTCTGGACCGGAATGGGCGCTGGAGGACTGCTCGGCTACCTCTTTGGAGCTGGGTGAGTTGCCGTAACTGTCACTGGGGGGGGGGTGCACTCGTCGCGACTCGCATGTCAGCCCCCCCCCCCCCTTGAATTTCCACACGTTTATCAACCTGATTGAGAAGATTGCGTCATTGTTGTACTGCTTCATGCCTAAAAAGACACCAAAATCGCGCTGCGTGAAACTTGCTTTTTTGGCGATATTTTGACGATGCAGCGTTTTCATGCCAAGCCAAGCAGCCCACTGGGGCATCATGATCCCCCACAATGGTACAAATTGAGCTGATTTTTTCGCTTTATTTTTAGCAATTCGAGCACGCGCGCCAACCCGTGGTTCCAGAACTACGGTATGCCGCGTCGCTCGGCCGGCATGTATCCCAATTTGCATACTGGTTACAACGACGACCATGACTACGATAGACCCGGTCCAAGTCGGGGGTTTGGCTTCGGTGGTGGACGGCCGAGTAACTCTTCTGGCTCTTCTTCCAGCGGTGGTGGTGGTGGCACAAGGACCGCTTCAGGTGTATAAATGAATACGCACGCACACACGCACGCACGCACGCACTTATCAACACGCACGCGCGCACGCACCAACACGCACGCACGCACGCACTCACCAACATGCACGCACGCAAAAACACGCACAAACGCACTCACCAACACGCACGCACGCACTAACCAACACACACGCAAGCACCAAAACCCATGCACGCACGCACTCACCAACACGCACGCACGCAAAAACACGCACGCACGCACGCAGGCACGCACGTACCAACACACACGCACGCCCGCACTCACCAATACGCACGCAGGCAAAAACACGCATGCACGCACTCACCAACACGCACGCACGCACCAACACGCACGCATGCAAGATGCAATGGCACGCACACGCAACGTCACGCACTTCGCGCATGCACGCACTGACAAGCACTCTCGCGCAAGCACACACGCACGCACGCACGCAAGCACGCACGCAAGACACAATGGCACGCACGCATGCACTGACACACAGTCTCACGCACGCACGCACACGCGCATGCGCACGCACTCACACCTCAACGCTACCAGACCTGATTTCGGTTACCTTCCTTGCTAATTCTAGGCTTTGGGGGAACCACCAGAAGGTGACTCGTCAATTGGGTTTAAACACCAGTGATTAGTGCGCCAGTGATTAGTGATTTAGCTATTTTGGTGTGTACATGTTCTGCGTTGCGTTCAAGTTTTTCTTTGGGAACTCAGTGCATTCGAACACTTCGTTCATGCAGATCATTCTTTTGTTCTTTCCAGCAATCTGGGGTGTGTTGTTTTTGTCACTTTCCAAGTGATCACAAATTCATTTGTCACCCCAAGCATTGTCATAAGGGCTCCTGCCTTTTGGCACTCCACCCCAAGCACTGCGGCTGAAGTAGGCCATCGAGCTGGTGCTGGGCTGGAGTGGCAGGCTTTTGAAGCTTCTCGAAAGCTTCACCAGGATGATCACGCTTGGGATCAGAGCTGCCAGGACCAGTGCCAGTCCTGACCAGAGCCCGTGCAGTGGCAGACCAATGTGCCTGCAGAGGGTGTCACCAAAGTGTCGGTATGCCAGCCACAGGGGCCGGCATGACGACACTTCGGAGTTGATCTGGTCGATCAGTCGGAACACCTCTTCCTGTGCGGTCTATTCAACTCCTTGATGAGCTTGTCGAGAGAGGTCTTGAGCTTGCGACTGAACAGTGTTGGTGGTGCTAGATGTGTGTGGTGTACATGTTCCTTAAGTGATGGATATCTCTCACTCACCGAATTGCCTCTCCATTGGGTTTCTTCAGTGCTGCTGCAATGCCTGGGACCGTTTCCTTCAGCAGAGCAACCTCTTTCTGAATTCCAGGCTTTAGTTTGGAAATTTTGTTGGAGATGATTTTGCGATATTGTTGTGGATTCCTCAGAAGTACAGCTGCCCTGTTTTTCTCACTACCATGCAGATCACTAACATGTTTGTTCAGCTCATGAAGCAGTTGGTTGGTTTCCACCATGAGTGTCATCGCTGTGTAGAAGTAGTTGCTTTTGAGCTGTGAGACAAGCAGTGGCACTGCATCACTTGTACTGTTCAGGTGGTTCCTGTCTTTTTCAGAGATGTCAAATGACTTGAACTCTTTGACACCCGGCAGGTTCTTCTCGACAAGCTTCTCTACCTTGGCTATGATTCCATTGAGTGTGGAGCTGTCCACGTACTTTTCTATCTCAAGAGCTTCAGACACCGACTTGTCAGCCTTGCAGGTTCTGATGGCATGTGCAACATCTGGAGTGAGAGTAACGTTGCTCTTAAATCCCATTGAGTTCACTAGATCCAGCTCGTTCAAGAACTTGAATGCATCTCTGCCACTGTCGTAGAACAGCGGTGTGCAGTACAGCTGCATTCCATAGGATGGCATGACAGTTGCTGATAGGATCAACGACATAATTGCTCCTATGATGGCCATGGTTATCGCAGACGACTTGAGCAGAAGTTTGGTGGCCTTCTCTACTTTTGGTCCCACAGTTTGACTCCTGAAATGTCTGCGTTTCTTTCAGCATTTATGTACCAATATGCTGCTAACCTCAGCTTCGTCCACAGTGCAAATGCTATCGATACACCAGTGACGAGAATCAGGAGCCAAACCAGTATGACAACAGATGCCAGTGCGATTAGACCACTTGTAACTGCCTCTGGAGCTTCCAAAGACCTCTGAGCTAGATTTCTCTTGAATTCCTGTCCATAGTCAACTGCCATTCTCACAGATTTCTTCAGCGACACTTGCAAGGGACCCATAAACTTTGTCTTCGACTGGTTGAAGTGAAGCCAGCCCTCGTTGACTCCCGACTCCACTTTCTTCCTCAGAGTCTGCAGCGTTTTCCGGAGCCCTTTCGCCGCTTTCACAGAGCCGGACAGTCCGCCTAGCTGGCGTTCAATAGTCGTGAGAATTTCATCTAGCTTGCCACTTTCCATGATGTACTTCTTCAGCTCCTTGTAGCACTTTTGATACTGGCTTTTTGAGCTCTCAGGACCAAAGGTTTTCTCAAACCCTTGTAAATCTTCTGTTAGTTGTCTGAAATGGTGTTTGGTGGTCCTATGAGCATGATCAAGTGCTGCTTACATGGAATAGTATCTTGTGAGTGCCGCATTGGATCTCAACTGGCTGGTCGATTTCTGCAGATCAGCAATGGTACCGGTTACGAGTTTGATGAACTTGTTGGCATTCGTCTCTCTCTCAACCACTGCCATGATCTTGTCCGGAATCGGTCGAACATAGTCCCCTGTAACTGCAGTTGCCTTTAGCCAGGCTGAGTCCTAAACGCAACTTCTGTAGGCAGGTGAACACGACCGTGCTGTATATTCAAGGAAGAAATTTAGCCATTAAGTCTTGATACAACTCACAAATTCACATATGACAAATTACTGAGAATTTGTGTACAATGCAGAAAACAAACGTTTATATTATGGCCAATCTGTTTCCCTACAGTGACCCTGTTGGTAATTGCGCCTTTGAGCATGGAGAATGGTCACTACCACTAGACCCAAAAGTGTAAGGGGGGGGGGGGACAAAAAAAAACTACAATCACGTTATAATTTTGGGCAGAAAAAATTTAAAAAAACTAGAAAAGTCTGAGATGATGCAACTTTGACAAATAATGAACGTGACCCGTTGTTTGGGTGACCACTCACCATGTGGCAGTCGATGGTTCCTTGCACAGATGTGATGTATTCCAGAAAATCATCTGTCACGTACGCTAGATTCCTGGGTGTCGACTTTAAGTTTGCGTCCACCTGACTCGCACTGCTGACATGCACTGCCGTGCCAAGGCCCATCGCCAGCAGCAGGGCTCCACTGACGGCGCAGAGTGTCAGAAACCCTCTTCTGGACACCACACTTCTCTAAAAATCGCTTTCATTGTCCATGTGAAAGACTTGTTGATTAGGGTTGCACAGAGCACCATTAAAAGTTCAAGCTGTTTTTGAAGGTGCAGTGACACAGAAAACTCTATATTGTACGGAGTCTACTCCATATGAAAAGTGTCAATCAAGTTTGTGAATGATCGTAGACTCAGACGCTGCCATCCTACATTGATCACTCGACAGCGTTCAATGGGAGTTTGGACATTTTTAACAAGCAGAATAGGGCTAAAAGCTAAAAAGCTAATATTTTCTAGTGTGCGCCGTCTTGGCTTTGCTTAGAAAGAAGAAAGAAAGTCGCGAACGCTGTAGCGCCAGTCCTCTCTGAGCAGATAGGGCCAAAACGACAAGATCGCTGTGGCCGGAATCGACAGGAGCAGCGCAAACAGTGCCAGCAGTAGAACATAGAAGCCAAACTGGTAAAAGGCTTCCTCGGCTGCTGTCGACACTACATAGTCTGGGTAGAAGTCGCCAATGGAATGCTCGTTGAGATTTCTCGTTTGAAAGAGCGTCAGGAGAAAGTTGGCAATTCTGTAGAAGAGGCCGAAACCCCCGTATGCGGGCGCCTCATATGAGGAATCGTTGAGCCGAAGCTCTGGACATACTGACATTTTTTTTTGGGTGGCGGTGGGATTTTGAAGGAGAAATGGGGCTGGCTGTCACGCGCTCTGTTTTCTCACTGCGCGCTGGAAAGTGGCATGCCTGTTGAAAGCTTTGCAGAGTGCGGGTGGTGCGCCACGCCTACATGCGTTCATACGTAGCAGCAGAAAGGTTGTGTGGACGGTTCTTATCACCCTCTTCCCTCGTTGGTGCTGGGACGTTCGCGAAAGCGATGTGTCAGGCAGCGCAGCTCCCAAGGGAGGGGTTCTACCAAGCAGCTGGGGAATGCAGCTGCGAGTTGCGACAAAGCGCGCGGGATTCGCATTCCGCGAAGTGGCATGCACAGTTCACATAAATGTTTGTGGCGTGTGTGTGTACCCGGCCTGGGTGCGCTGTACATATGCCTTTGAAAATTTGGTCAGTTGTACAATGTGTACAATGTGTACAATGTATACAATGTTTTTGGCCAAGTCGTTGGACATCCACGTCTTGGCGACAGTGCCTTTGTTTCCTTCGGCTTTCAGCGGAATGTGATACAACGTATTGAACACGCGCATTGTACAATTAAGGTATGTCCAGTACCTATGTAGATTTGACATGTACGTCAAAATTCGCGGGATGAGGGGGCTGTAAGGGTTCACATCTGAGTTACAGTGTATGTACGCCATGTACATGTGCCATATGGGTACGGTGCATGTGTTGGCATTCGCAAGGTTCAGTCCTTGTTGGGGTGAGTCAAAGTGCAACCCAAAACCGGATTTGGCCTCGTCTCAAGCAGCACCTTGATTTATCCCCTCTTCCAGCACCCCCCCCCCCCTGGTCGAGAACTTGGACTGTAATTGAATTGCGGGGCTCACGACGACGCGGCTCATGGCAAAAAGAAATCCCGACCCATTTGCCGTCTACGGGCGTGTATACGCCTCCCACAGGAGGCGTAAAATGGGACTCTCTCTCCCTGGATCTCTCCCTCCTGCTCTCTTTTCCGGTCGGCTGGCCGGCCGGCTGGAAGGACACCCTATCAGTTTCTCTCCAGTCCTCCAGTCCAGAAAGGCTCGGCTGGCGGCCGCTTTTCCAGCCCATCGAACCCCGGCCAGCGCCGACGACGACGACGACGACGACGGCGGCTGAGAGACCCATTATCCCCACTCCTTGCGGTTGCCGGCCGACTCGCGCACACTACTTCTCTCCTTGGCGTGTTTGTGCGTGCGTGCGTGCGTGCGTGTGTCACGCTTGGTGTCTCCTCCAGCGCGTGTGGCGCTGGAATCAATAGTGCGAGCCATTGGCCGGAAATGGTGTGACACGCGATCCCTGCCTCCCTCCCCCCCCCCTCCTTCCAGCCAGCGCTTTAGCCGACGACAGGAGGAGACAGTTGAAAGGGCGCCTGCCGACGGCGACGACGATGGACTACGCGTCGTTATGGATGTTGTTGTTGTCGTCGTAGGGGACTAAGGGCGCCAGGATGAATAACGAGGAGTTTAAGGAGATTCAAGGCTTGCTCGAGGCGAACGCGGCCGACGAGGCGAGCAACGTGGGCTGGAAAAAGGTGGGTAGTTGGTGCCGAGTTTTGGGTAATTGGTGCCCGATATCGGTGGAGCGAACTTAAGGCTGATTCGCAATTAACGGTGTTCCCATCGGGAAGACCGTCAATTGTGAATCGGCCTTTAGCGGTACGTAGCTCTGATTTTTCTGTTGCGCAGTGCCGTGGTGTGTCATTTCCAACGCACCAAAAAACTGGTTTTCCATCTTACGCTTACTCTACAACTGTAAAAAGAAATTTTAAATTTAAATTTAAGATTTGCATATTCAGTACGCGAAGCTCGTCGCTCCACACGTTCTATTGGTGACCGCTGTTTGCATCTACGCTTGCGTTGGCGCGTTCTTCTTCTATGCAATAGAATCACCACATGAGCTGAAGGTATACATGTGTAGTACGCGTGTGCGTGCGTGCGCGCGCGCGCGCGCGTGCGTGCGTGCGTGCCTGCGTTTAGGCATCTGTGCGTGCGTGCGTGCGTGCGTGCATGCGTGCGTGCGTGCGTGCGTGCGTGCGTGCGTGCGTGTGCGTGCGTGCGTACGTGTGCGTGCGTGCATGCGTGCGTGCGTGCGTCTGTGCGTCTGTCTTTGCAGGTTAGGAAAGACAGTTTGGGCAGCATCGTCAGCGGCAGACAAAAGTTGAGCAACTCCATCTGGCTCGACAAGGTCGCGTCGCGGGACACAACGAAGGAGCAGTGGCTCGACGACATGCAAAGAAGACTGGATGAGTACAGGTATGTATCGATCTATTTATTGATTTTTTTGTTATTAAAACTGCAGTGAAAAGTTGGACAACCTTTTCCATCCGTAGAGCCCTGCAATCGTGTGTGTGTGTGTGTGTGTGTGTGTGTGTGCGTGTGCGTGTGCGTGTGCGTGTGCGTGTGTGTGTTTGTTTGTTTTATTCGTCGAAGCACGGTGTACAACATTACAAAGGCACAAAGGCGAAGCACAGCGGGTGAGCGAATCATGGGTACACATGTGTCACAAAGTACAAATGACCACAGTTAGCAAATAGGAGAGAGGGAAGTGCAACGCCCGCCAACTGTTTACGTTATCGCGTGCGAGACATGGCTAGGTGACACCAACAGGTGATTTTATAACCTAACCATTTAGGAATTGGGAAAGGTTTTCCTTTAAAAGTTTATGTTTAAATGTAATGATAGTTTTGGAGTTGACCGTTCCTTCCGACAAGGCATTCCAAGCAGCAATGACCCTATTAGAGAAGAAGTGCGCTCTATATTGAGTCTTGTGTTTTTGTGGACAGAGTTTAAAATTATGCCCCCTCGTTCTGCTGTCTGTATTTAAGGTAAAGAAATCTTCAAATTTATTGGAAGTTAGTTTGTGAATTATTTTATAGACATAGATTAAATCGGTATGTAGCCGCCGCAGCTCAAGGAGGGGAAGACCAATGCGCTCTCTCCGTTCATCATATGACAAGTGGCGTAGTTGCGGAATATTTCGGGTGAAAGTTCTCTGAATTGACTCCAGCTGCCTTGTGTTACCAACCATGACCGGATTCCAACACGGGGAAGCATATTCAAGACTGCTTCTAACAAACGCGCAAAATAACACTCTTAACACCTTCAAATCTCTAGTGTGAAAGCAGTTTAGTATTGCGGAAGCTCTTAGACCAGCAGCCTTACTAATCTGGTTGCAATGTTCAGTAAAGCGAAGATCTTTGGAAACAGTGACGCCCAAGTCACGCATACAGGGTGGCCCACGATGGGTTTGCCAACTTTGACTGGCTACTGTGCTCCGCTGCGTTGGCAGATTTTGCCCAAATTTTGCACGCATGCGCTACCAAGTCCAACTTAGATATGTGAAAAATTTCAGTGGGATCCACCAATCTATCCGGGATTTATTCAGCACGACACGGAATCACTGATTTTCAAAGTGACCGCCGCTTTGCGAAATACACTTGGTGCACCTGCCAGCAACGGAACGACAAATTCGAGAGCACAAATCGGCGTCAAAGTGGGCAAACGCATTTTCAATAGCTTCTTTGAGCTCTTCTATGGAATTGGACGGCTGCGAATAGACCACCTCCTTAACGATACCCCACACCGAAAAGTCGACCGGAGTGAGGTCGGGCGACCTGGGCGGCCAGTCGAACGGTCCTCCACGACCCAGCCAGCGGTTGGGGAATGCCTCGTGAAGCCAGTCCTTGACCTGGCGAGCGAAGTGCGGGGGGGCCCCGTCTTGCTGGAAAACGATCGCGTCGACATCAGGCCACTCCGCAATCTCTGGCCAAACTTCGTTCTGCAGCAACTCCAGGTAGGAGTCGCCAGTCACAGTTCCAGCAAAGAAAAAGGGGCCGATGATTCCGCTGCTGGAGATGCCGACCCAACACATCACACCTGGACTGTTCACTTCTTTTTCAAGCACCTCGTGTGGATTTTCACTGGCCCAATAAACCGAATTGTGGCGGTTGACCCGGCCATTGAGCTTGAATTGGGCCTCATCTGACCACAAAATTCGATCGCAAAACTGCTCGTCAAGATGACACTGCTCAAGAAACCACTCGCAGAATTCCAAACGACGGTCGGGGTCGTCTTCGTTCAAAGCTTGAAGCAGCCGGGGCCGATATGGGCGCAAGCTGGCGCTTTTGAGAATTCGCTGAAGCGAGGTGCGCGCGAGTCCCGTTTGGGCGGCAAGGCGGCGAGTCGACTTCTTTGGAGACCGTCTGATTGCCGCTAGCACCCTTTGCTCGGTCGATCCCGTTCTCTTGGGCTTCGGCAGTTGCCTCTTGATCTCCCCCACTGAACCGGTTTCCTCGAACCGCTTGACAATGTTCAGGACTGTCTGGTGGTTGCAGGTTTGCCATTCAGGAAAATCTCGCTTCAGACGTCTAGCGGTTTCGCGAGAATTTTTGACTTCATAATAAATTTGCACAGTTTTCACTCGCTTTTGAAGGCTTAGACGCTGACTTTCGGCCATCTTGTCGACTTTCTAACACTGACATCAGCACGCCACACAACAGATGCAAATTCGCATACCGTACATCATTGACGTGAAAAATCAGGAATTCCATTTGAGCACCATTATTGCAAAAAAAAACTCATCGGTCAAGGGTAAAACCTGGTACATATCTAAGTTGGACTTGGTAGCGCATGCGTGCAAAATTTGGGCAAAATCTGCCAACGCAGCGGTTCACAGTAGCCAGTCAAAGTTGGCAAACCCATCGTGGGCCACCCTGTAGTTTCTACCGTAGATAGCTGTGTTCCTCCTACACTGTAGTTTGTTCTTTCCTTGCGATTTATACCGAGGTGAAGGACTGAACATTTGGAAAGAGAAAGTTGGAGCTGATTTTCGTTGCACCATTGATAAATTGAATTCAGGGAGTTTTGCAGCTTGCTGCGATCGTCTAGTAATTTGGACCGAAAATACAGCTTGCAGTCATCCGCAAACTGTATTTTCGGTCCAAATTACTAGACGATCGCAGCAAGCTGCAAAACTCCCTGAATTCAATTTATCAATGGTGCAACGAAAATCAGTTCCAACTTTCTCTTTCCAAATGTTCAGTCCTTCACCTCGGTATAAATCGCAAGGAAAGAACAAACTACAGTGTAGGAGTTGGTGTGTGTGTGTAGGGTGTGTGTGTGTGTGTGTGTGTGTGTGTGTGTGTGTGTGTGTGTGTGTGTGTGTGTGTGTGTGTGTGTGTGTGTTCAAGTCTAGGTCGATTGAACACTCAACTTCCGTTTGCCACCATAAAAGTTGCCCATTGACCGCAATTTCTGCACATAGGCTGAGCTCATGTATCGATTTCCCTTTTGGCAAAGTGGCACCCCAATTCAGCGTGCACCTCTACAAGGCGTTCAAATACGACTTTGTGCGCTATGGGCACATTCCTGACGTGAAGAAGGAAGGAATCGCGGGAGAGGATGGGAAGCATTCGCGCAGAAGAAAGCGATCGGCGAAAATGCGGTCCTCAGGAGAACAACAACAATTTTGGACGGCTAGCAGCGCCCTGTTCTTTTCCGCTACGACAATGGCAACGATTGGTACGGTCGCGCGCACGCACGCGCGCGCCCGCACGCACGCACGCGCGCCAAGCACGCACGCACGCACGCACGCACGCACGCACGCACGCACGCACGCACGCACGCACGCACGCACGCACGCACGCACGCACGCACGCACCTGCACGCACGCACGCACCGGCAAGCACGCACGCAGGCACGCACGCACTGATCAATCGCGTTTGATTTGAGGCTATGGCAATATCGTTCCCGTTACCGTCAGCGGCCGGGTCGTCTGCATAATTTTCGCCCTTTTTGGCGCCCCGCTGGCGATCATAACCATCGGTGATTTGGGCAAATTCCTCAGCGAGTGCACCGTCTGGCTCTATAACAAGTTGACGGGACTGTGGGAGCAGTACTGGCCCGTTCTGAGTAGCCTGTTCTACAGAGTGTTTGGCAAGAGGGCTAGTAGAACGGAGCTAGACAATAATAACACAGAGGAGACGGCTGAAAGGAATTCTGATAAGAAGAAGAAGAGCTCGAAACAAGAGCAGCCAGTCAAGAATCTCGAGGTTGCGCGCGCGTGCGTGCGTGCGTGCGTGCGTTCCAGCGTGCGTGCGTGCGTGCGTGCCGGTGCGTGCAAGCGTGCGTGCCGGTGCGTGCGTGCCGGTGCGTGCGTGCCGGTGCGTGCGTGCCGGTGCGTGCGTGCCGGTGCGTGCGTGCCGGTGCGTGCGTGCCGGTGCGTGTGTGCGTGCGTGCCTTTTGTGACAACATCCACCTTTCAGGACCTCCTCGTCGACAAAGAACATGTGCCTGTCTTGTTTGTCTTTGCAATACTCTTGGCCTATATCGCGCTGGGTGCCGTGTTGTTCATGTACATGGAGGACTGGAGCTATATCGACAGCTTTTATTACTGCTTTATTACACTGACCACTGTTGGATTTGGGGTGTGTTTTTGCGCTGTTCTAAACATTCGAATTTTAATAGCGATTTATTCGGTTTAGGACCTGGTGCCAGCGGAGCACGAGTGAGTTTTTCTATATGTATCTTTTCGACATTGCTCAACCACTGCGTCTCTAAAAAAAAATTTTCTGCAAATTCTAAAGCACTTTTAAACTAAAAAATAAATCAGTAATAGTGAAAACAAGGTGCTCTTGCCTGTCGGCAAGTTGTCGCTTCTCCTCCCGTTCACACCAGCAGCGCAACAGTTTACCAATCCAATTCAAACCGAACATTGCAAAATTCCGCTCGCACTAATCGGATCATACTGCAGAAAATGCGCCAGAAAACCCGAGCCTGCCCGGATTCCCAAATATCTCAAACATCGTCTCCCAAAATTTGCAAAAAAGCAGTTGTTTGATCCAAAAGTTCCTAAGGAATCTGATTGCGCCATCGGCTCCAGTGCACGATGTTCAATCGAATTTTAAATTGCGAGATACTGCGGAAAATTCACCAACCGTTCTTCAAGCTTAGGAGAGAAGGCACAAACAGAAATAACATTCCGTTTATTCAACTGCGTGTGAAATTGCGCCAGTTATGTATGTAACTCACACAACGTGGTGAATACATGGGTATGTACCTCCTGTAGCTAAGGGTACCGTCATTCTGGTTTCGTTATTGCTGTCGCAATTTATCAAGTATCCTCCGGCTCGTCGATGTCGTCCCCCCAGATGGTGCGCGGCATGGGGTGCTTCTTACGGACGTGGTACTTGTCCACCGGTCCCAGGGATCGGCCGCTCAGCTTCTCCGCCTCCTGATAGTGCGCCTCGAGCCACAACGCCTAAACTTTGAGCGTTCCGCGTCTTGTTGGATTTGGGCCAACACTAGGAGGCCGTCAATGGCCCATTAGCATACCCATCTCCATGACGCCTTCCAGCATAATCAGCCAAAGACATTCTGAAGAACGCCATCTGTAATCTATGGCAGCGACGACACGAGAAAGTCCATCGAAAAGGAAGTCCTCGATCTAGTGGCTCCATCAAGAATCGAACCGAGAGCCGTGCGGCGTGCGCCCTAGAGGCCGATTCTCTACCACTTGGCCATACGCGCTGCCCCGTCCTGCGTCTGCGACAGAGGTTGCAGAAATAAAAGCTGGGCACCTGCAGCTTAGGGTGACTGGCCTTGGAGAACTTGTGACTCTCGAGCGTCGCGTAGAGCTCGCGGAAGTCGCCCAGGTGGAAGCTGACGAGGCAGCGGGCGCGCAGCACCGGCTCCGAGTCGAGGAGGTCGCGGTGGCCGGCGACGGGCAGGGAGGAGAGGAAGTCGCGCAGCCACTCCACCGCGCCCGCCTCCTCGAGCTGCTCGCACGTCGAGCACACCTGCTCCAGCGTGAACTCCCTGGGCGGCGGGGAGCCCGCCGCGGCGCCGCCGGCTGCCTCGGCTGGGTTGGGCATCGACATGTCCGTGTGCGCAGCGGGCGAATTGGTCAGCGGAGTTGCTGCTGTCGGCGAGACTGGTGGGCCGCCGTCAATACGATGTTCCAGTCTGCGTGTAGTGGACGCTGCTCTTCGATTGGCCGGGCGGCGCGAGGGGGCGTAGCCGACGCCGGCGGGACGGATTAGACGAGGCTGAGCTGAGGGGCTGAGCGCGCGTCCTGCTCGGACAACAGCGAGCCCTGAGGAGCGTAACCTTGCTCATTACCGTCCGCTAATGGACCGCCCGCTGCTCGGTGGTGCACGGCAAAGTGGTGTCATTTGCTGGAACGGAACGCCCCGGGTTGCGACTAGCGGTCGTCCCTGTACGACAGTCTGTTGGATCCTGCGGAGCGGAATCGCGACAGCCAGTCATGTTCAAAAAGTTTGCAGCCCTCCAAGTAGGCCTCGTCGAGAGCTTCAATCGAAGCCATCACACGCTGGTTTTTGTCCACTTTTGAGCGCGCTATACCTACATACATCAAAACAAAGAAGTGTGAAAAATTTAAAATTTGAAAAAAAAATTTAACATTTGGCGAGTAAGAAGAACTCACGAAATCGACAGCCAAAAGTGAGGCAACTCGAGCGAAACTAATCGAATGGTACCAAATTCCCCTAGATTGGACCAAGATTTTTAATCTTGTGAAAAATTGCCCCCCCCCCCCTTCTGACGATCGCTACATCCCTTCTCCTTTTTGAGGAGAAGGGAGTAAAATCGCTGATTTGACGTTAATATCGATGATAATTGCCAACAAAACAAGGCAACAGCTCTGGAACAACAGGATCAATCCAATTGGGAGACCAATAATGCAAAACCAGTTTCGTCTGTTGCACCTGCTACACCCCCCTCCCGTCACCCTCCCCCCACGTCGGTCTGATGAATACCTAGGGTCAAAATAGTGTTATTTTTTTTTGCAAAACACTGGAAAAAGCGCAAACCGCCCACTTTTATCGTTTTAGACAGGTTGAAAAATTGGGGCGGTTGGTGTGAGGTTGACACCCTCCCCGCCCCCTTCGAACTACACGTGCGACAATGCACTGCACTGCAGAGCTTCCACGGATTCTTTCAGATACATCCCGATCATGCTGCTGTACATCGGAGTGGGCCTGGCCGTGACGACCATGTGCATCGACCTCGTCGGCATTCAGTACATTCAGAAGATCCACTACTTCGGCAGGAAGTTCCGCGGAACGGACTTGCTGCAACTGCTGAAGCGTCGGAGATTGCTGGAGCAGCAACTCGCCAAAGGCCATGGAGAGGAGATTCTGCAGCTCTACATTCAGCAGTTGCAGATGTGCGTGCGTGCGTGCGTGCCGGTGCGTGCGTGCGTGCGTGCCGGTGCGTGCGTGCGTGCGTGAGTGCGTGCGTGCGTGCGTGCGTGCGTGCGTGCCTGCCTGTGCGTGCCTGCCTGTGCGCGCGTTCGTGCGTGCCGGTGCGTGTGCGTGCGTATCTGTGCGTGCGTGCGTGCATGCGTGCGCGCGTGCGCGCGTGCGTGCGTGCGTGCGTGCGTGCGTGCGTGCGTGCGTGCGTGCGTGCGTGCTTGCGTTCGTGCGTGTCTGTGCGTGGGTGCGTGCGTGCGTGCGTGCCGGTGCGCGCGTGCGTGCGTGCGTTTGCTCGTTCGTTTGTGCTTTTATCGCTGTCTGTGCGTGTGTGTGCGCTGTGTCCTCTCTCGTCTCACTCATGCAATCGCCGCAAATTTGCATACCGTATACCTTCTCGTTCTAGTCAACAGAGCGACTCCGCCCAATGCTCGGCGGTCAGCTGCAGCGTTCCCATCCCTGAAACCAGGATTGAGGCCGAGCCGCCATCGCCGCCGCCTCCTCCCGACCCCCCGCAGTGGGCAACTGACAACGTCTACGCCCTGGAGCCGGGTACGTTGGAGTACGGTATGCAAATTTGTGGTCTTGCAAATTTGCGTTGTAACCTGCTTGTGCACACGGCTTTCTTCATGTTGAGTGCATGTACATTATTCAGATTGTAAAACGGCTTGGTCGATAAATGCAGCGCGTAGATACGGTATGCAAATTCCAGCGGCGCCATCACCGCCGTCCATACCGTCCGCCGGGACGCCCTCCTACCACTCTCCCTCTAATAAGACTCCCAGCCCGCCCCTGACCACTCCTTCTTCGGTGCACAAGCGCGAGCTGCTGTACCGACGACTGGAATCGCAAGATTCGGATTTTGGTCGTTCCGTTCTGAGCTTCGGCTTTGACTTCCCGCTGGATCTAGAGAGAATTGGTGCGTGTTATTTTGGTGCGATTTTGGTGAGATTAACTCTGTTTTTTGCAGCCAAACTGGCCAAGAGCGCGCGCAGACTAAAGTCGGCGCCGGAGGTTCTAAATGCTCCGCCCAGGAAACTGCCCAGCGTAGGTTTTAATAAGGACGCACGCACGCACGCAAGCACGCACGCACGCACCGGCACGCACGCACGCACGCACGCACGCACGCACGCACGCACGCACGCACGCACGCACGCACGCACGCACGCACGCAAGCACGCACGCACTGGCACGCACGCACGCACGAACGAACGCACGCACGCACGCACGCACGCACGCACGCACGCACGCACGCACGCACGCACGCACGCACGCACGCACGCACGCACTGGCACGCACGCACGCACGCACGCACGCACGCACGCACGCACGCACGCACGCACGCAAGCACGCACGCACGCACGCACGCACGCACGCACGCACGCACGCACGCACGCACCGGCACGCACTGCCCGCACTATGTACTTCAGCCGTGCGCGGCGGGCAGCGTGGAGCTTCGCGAGTCGCTGGTGCTCATGGTGTCCCAGTCGGAGACGCGGGTCCTTCTCCAGGAGGACTCGCCCACGCCGCTGCCGACGCCGCAGCCGGCGACGACGGCGAGCCTGCAGTCGCTGGCCGAGGCCTACGACGAGCTGGGGGAGGGCAGCGAGGAGGAGGAGCCGCTCGAGGAGGAGGCCAACTTCGAGATCCAGCTGGACCTGGGCGCCTTCGAGCTGGCGCGCGACTCGGGCGTGACCGTGGAGACGCTGGTCTCGACCGAGGTGACGCCCGTCATCTTCCACCAGCAGCTGCCCGTGCACAGCGTCCACCACGACACGGTGCAGACGGAGACGGCCCTCGTCAACCTCATGAACGCCCCCACCGCCATGCTCAGTCATCAGGTGGGGGCGCAGGACGCATATGTATGTACGCTGTACCTGTAACTGCTTTCCGGTCTCGGGCAGAGTGGGGTAAACCGGCAAATGTGTAATGGGAAAATGGACCTTGGGGGGGGAAGGGAGGGGAGTGTCCAGGACAAAAGTGGTGAGGGGGTGTGGTTGTTGTATTAGAGGCAAATATGGAGGCTGTCCGTCAATGGCCCTTAATATAGCAAAACCATCTCTACGACACCTTCCGAGCCGTGTAATTAGTCAAATCTGAAGGTCGCAATCTGTAATCCAGGGTAGTGAGACAGCACGAGAAAATCCATTGAGAGGGAAGTCCTCGATCTAGTTGATCCATTCCGAATCAAACCCAGAACCGTACCGGCGCAAAAGGCCGATTCTCTACCACTAGGCCATTCGCCGCCCTCGGCATGCCCATGCACCATGTAGTACATACATACATGTATGTGTACAGGTGGTACATAGCGGTATGTACCTGGTGTACTCTGTCTGCGCTTGCGCCGCAGGTGCCGCCGACGCTGGTGGCGGACAACTACTGCTTCGTGGTGGACGGCGACCGCGTGAAGATGGGCGACATCATGTCCGACGAGAAGTGGTGGCGCCACACGAGTCGGCCCACCAAGTTCTATCACAGCAAGGACTTTCGCTCCTTCCGCCGCGTCAACGTCATCCAGGCCAAGAACAACACCGTGCTCGCCGCCCGCTTCCCCGCCGCCCGCAGTGGCCAGCCGCCCGGCAACGCCAGCAGCGCCACGCACGCGCAGAACTCCACTCTTCGACCGGACTATCTGGAGCTGCAGGTGCAAGAGTGAGATGGCGTAAATTCTTCCTCCCCCAAGCCCCCTCCCCCCTGTCAAGACCCGTTCAAATACCGTAAACGCTCCAAGCCCCCTCAATATGGTGCACCCCCGGGTATGGAAAGGTTGCAAGTACAGTATAGTGCCCCTTCTAATGTGCCCCGGGTAAGGAGAGGTTCAAGGAATAGTGCCCGGAGTACTAATGTAAGAAGACTGGCTAGATATGGGTCTCCGGACGGCAATTCATTATTTGCCTCATTCTTTGCCTAGCAGGGTAAGACCCAAGGTACTGTAACGCCTGTGGTGCCGCTGTGGGTGCTGGACCACCCAAACAGGAGAGCGCGCCAAAAGGTGCTTCAGCACCACTGAGCTACCGTAAATCCTCCAATAGTGCCCCCGGGGCACTAATGTTTTCAACCTCGCTCTACCCGGGGGCATTATTGAAATTTTTTTTTTAGATTTAGATTTTTATAGACGATTAACAGTTCAAAGTTCTTGGAATGTCATTCAGCAATGGCCGTAGCTGTGTACACACCACTTCTATACATCACTACTGCTTGATTTGTGTCCCTGTATAACGCAAATTGTATGGCACTTTTTGTCCCGGGTCACTATTGGAGGGGGGCTTCTATTGGAGGATTTACGGTATACTACTCCGCACTGGGCCATACATTCCAGACGCCGAGCAGCTCGAACGTCTCGAGCTCGCGCAGCTCGCAGCAGCTGAGCAGCTCCACCGCCTCGCCGGGCCCCCGGAGGCCGCCCAGCGACTCCTCGTCCCACGACGGTGGCTACGGCACGTACAACGCGAAGAGGAGACGGCGCATGACGCGAGGCAGCAGTCTCGCCTCGGTCGAGAGCGCGCCCACCTTCTCGCCGCCCAGCTCCACCGCCTCCGCCTCGCCCAAGGCCAAGGACTTGAGCAGGCCGCAACAGGTGCGTGCGTGCGTGCCGGTGCGTGCATGCGTGCGTGCGTGCGTGCGTGCGTGCGTGCGTGCGTGCGTGCGTGCGTGCGTGCGTGCGTGCGTGCGTGCGTGCGTGCGTGCGTGCCGGTGCATGCGTGCGTGCGTGCGTGCCGGTGCGTGCCGGTGCGTGCGTGCGTGCGTGCGTGCGTGCGTGCGTGCGTGCGTGCGTGCGTGCGTGCGTGCGTGCGTGCGTGCGTGCGTGCGTGCGTGCGTGCGTGCTTGCGTGCGTACGTACGTGCGTGCGTGCGTGCCAGTGCGCGCCTGCCGACCGCCCGTCCCCCGTTGCGCAGACGCCCTCGACGAGCAGCAGCGCCAACAACCCCAGCGACGTGGACATGCGCGAGGTGTTCAAGGTGCTGCGCTTCTACAGCTTCTGGCGCACCTGCACCGCCTTCCACCGCATCGTCACCATGATCAGCGCCGGCGACGAGTCCCGGCCGCCGGTGCTGCCGAACGGAGAGCGCTTCAAGCGGCGCATCTTCATCCAGTACCTCTGGAGGAACGCCAAGCCCCACGACAAGCAGCGGGTGATGAAGGAGTTCGACCCCAGGAGGCAGCGGCTTCTCAGGCTAGTGTCCGACAAGAGGAAACAGACGCCCAAGACGCAGAGCGACAGCGGAGGTGCTGACAAGGGAACGACGACGACGTCCTGAAAGAAGTGTTTTTTGATGAGAGCACCGATGATGACAATACAATACAGTTCGTATTACGTGCGCTTGATGTGTACAGTGCGCCCTGGGGCGGCGCGGCAAGAGGAACTGGAAGGGCGGTTTTAACCGGTTTTGCGTAAACGCGGTTCTAAAATCGCGTTTACGCGTTTAGCGGCGGTCGGCCGCATAATCTCTGTACATACATACCTATGTTGGAATTGGTTTATGACACACTCATAGCGCGTGTATATGACATTGTTTGAGCACTGCTACCCATGCCTGTAACTGGGGTGGGGTTTGGGGGTCCCTCCCCCTACTTGCTGGTTTTGACTCCCCCAACCCTCCCCCCTCACCCTTCCCCCCCCCCCCGGAAAGTTCCCAAACCCTCCCCCAGGTCCAATTCCCGGTGACAAGCATGCTACATACTACCGCATTCAGAAGAGAACTGTATCCACAGTTACGTGCCGTTTCATTACTGGTGATACTTTGGCTACTCAGCGCTACTGTAGGCGCGCCACGTGTCACCTGCGTCATACCAAGCCCACTTTATGGGTCAGGTGGGTGGGCTGGACTAAGCTTCGCGAAATCCGCCTATTCATGTCTAGGCTTGTTCAAGGGGCGTATTTAAGCGAACACAAACAGCGTAAGCTGCCTCATTCACGTCCAACACGAAGCACGAAGCCTCTCTGGATTGGCTGGTACGGCTTGGGCGCTGCCGTCGACTACTGTGGCAAGAATAACACCAATAAATATGACTGCGCGTTCTCTATTTGCACTGGCAGTTCTCTTCACCGTATGCGCCATCACCATTGGTCACAAAACCTGCAGAACTGGCGCCGACTGCCATGAGGGTAACTTTTGATGACAATTCGACACTCTCGTTTGTCGTTTGCGTTGATCGATTGCGCAGTACGCATGGATACGAGCTAGTGTTGAAGACATCTTTAGATGAACGAATGTGGAAAAAACGAAGCGAATTGTTCCAGATCTGTGCTGTCTCAAAAAGAGCAACAGGTATGACGAAAAGGGCAAGTGTCGGCCCAAGGGAGGGGAGGGAGCCGTCTGCAACTACATCGATGGCTACAACGCCGCCGCCGACTATCGCTTTGTGCGTTCGTGCGTGCGTGCGTGCGTGCGTGCGTGCGTGCGTGCTTGAGTGCGTGCGTGCGTGCGTGCGTGCGTGCGTGCGTCGGTGCGTGCGTGCGTGCGTGCGTGCGTGCGTGCGTGCGTGCGTGCGTGCGTGCGTGCGTGCGTGCGTGCGTGCGTGCGTGCGTGCGTGGGTGCGGGCGCGCGCGCGCGCGCTTCAAATGGTTCTTAATCGGTTTTAGATCCCTGATGGAGGCAGAGGTCACTGCGGCTGCAAGACGTCGTATATCTGCGGGGCGCCAGCTAATTTCGGCCAGCTGGAGGGCCAATGCGTCTCGGAAGACTGATTTCGAAGAATCTCAAAGAATTCAAAAGAAAAAAAGAAACAAAGTGTAAAGCGACGGTGACGCTCTGTGATTTTATAAATTTCTTTCCCGGTCCCCGTGAATATTCCATTCGTGAATTCGCCTATAGCGATTGGTCTTGAATATGAAAAGAAAAGAACCTGCAAAGAATTCAAAATTGCTTGGTGCTGATGCAAAAAAGGCAAGGCAATAGTGCACGCCATGTAGTTTTCAAATGTCACTTAAAGGATTGAGGGTAGGGAGGGGTAGAGAGGCCTCTGGATATCACTCTCGACATAATGACCCGTCGTTGCGCCAAGCAAGACATGATGCGCCGCGCGCATCCGCCGACCCAATTGTATTGTGCCGAGTCTGGAAGCGACTGGCGGCCAGCTTTTGTGACGGAATGCGCACGCACGCCACCTCTCTCTCTCGAAACGCGTCCAAACGGACGAAATGACTGACTGACTGACTTTACTGAGTGACCTGACCAAGGAAAATCAAGACAAAGATGAGTACGAGGAGAATTACAGACTGTTTCGCGGTGCTATGGATCCTCCTTGCGGCTGGGAAGGCGAGAAGAGGTACCGTGAACCCAATAATTAGCCCCCCCCCCCTATAATTAGCCCCCCCCCCCTATAATAATACACCCTTCCAAGACCACTTTGAGTTAATAAGCCCCCCCCCCTATAATTACACCCCCTCCCTAAATGGACCATCGTCTAAAACGCACATGTTTCCATGTCTGGGTGTATGTATGGTCGCGTATGTGGATGTATGTACACGTACATATGTGCATGTGAGACTGTGTGAAAGTGTGTTAGAGTGTACCAACGTGTGTGCACAGCGCCTTTTTCGCTTAAAAATCGCCTCCACGCGCCTTTTTGCCCACACATCTTCCCACTCATCGACACTTCCAGTTTATAAGCCCCCCCTATAATTAGCCCCCCCCCTATAATTATACACCCTCCTAGAGCTCGAACGAAAAAATTAGCCCCCGGGGGGCTAATTATAGGGTTTACGGTATGTACGATACGCACGCACGCACGCACGCACGGACGCACGCACGGACGCACGCACGCACGCTCGCACGCACGCACGCACGCACGCACGCACGCACGCGCACGCACGCGCACGCACGCACGCACGCACGCACGCACGCACGCACGCACGCACGCACGCACGCACGCACTTGCTGCAAATTAATTTCGGCATTCCAGTCAAACGCCAGGACCCACTCGAGCTGGCCAACGCTGTGCTGGGTGGTTTCCTCAACTCGGCTCTCGGCGCTCTACAGTTCGGAGACAAAGTCTCTAATAATCGGCCAGTGGGCCAATTATTCGATTCCAACTACGTGTACCCCTTCGCCGCACCGACAACGACGACATACAGGAGAAGAGACTTCCGAGAAGCTAATCTGCTGGCCAGAAACGAGAATGACGTCAGCGACCCGGAGTTTCTAGAGAGATGTCTGGCTAGACTAGGACTCGACTTTATGCGGAACCTACTGACAGGTGGGCTTGTCGCACGGACGTGTGGCTGCGTTTGCAACTGATGATACCTATGTACCTATGGTCGAATGGGCTGCTTGAAGGGCGTCGTGACGAATCCATGTTTCATTCAATGTTTTAATTGATGCAAGCACCGACAGAGTATAGGGACCGTAACCCAACGCACGGGGTACGAAGGGGCGATGCATCATAATAACATAACTATCATTACCTACGACGTTATTCTCCCGCGAGGGAAGGCGGGCCACCCACCTGGCACGGATTTTGGGCCGAAGCCCCGGAGCCGTCCTACACCGAATTTTACGGCAAGGATGACCAGAGAAAAATCCACTGAAAGGGAAGTCCTCAATAGTGGGTCCCTCGAGAATTGAACCCAGGACCTTGCGGGCGTGAGCCCAATTCTCTACCGCTAAGCCACCTTGCCGATAAGAAGATGGGGTGTCGTCGACAGTGCATGCAGCTGAACAAAACCAAAGCTTTCTCCTTTAAAGCTATTGGACTGAATGCGCAAGCAGTGGATCCCACAGCGAAATTCAGACTCATTTCAGGCGATCTGCCAAGCACCGATGGTCCACCTCTATTCTCTTCATCAAACCCAGTGCCGTCGTCCAACCTATTTTCGCCGAACTCAGCGCACGCTTCGAAGATATCTTTCTCAGATGACGGAATGACCACTGCTGAATTCATGGAGAGACTAAGTCCCGTTCAGAGACACGTTCTTAACTCAGCAGTGTCCAGAGATGAACCGGAACGTGCTCAGAACCTGTTTGAACGGGCTAGAACTGGACAGCACCAGTTTGGACTGGCTGAAACCGGTCAGAACTGGTTTGCACCGGTTCGGGACGACCCCGGCTTTACACAGCAGCAGCACCGGGCTCCACCAGAACCCATGTCACCATATGCCGTGGAGCCAGTTCAGCAGAACCCCTTTATAAACTGGTTTGTCGGGACCAGCGACTACCAAATCACACCGGTTCAAAATCGACTTGAGCCGTCGAGGCGAACTAAACCGCAAATTCGGAGGTCGCCACGTCGCCAGCCCAGACCTGTTAGGACGACAGTAACTCATGCGGTAAACCGCCGATCCGAAGAAAGAGCCAGGTTGTAAATCGTATTTTGTGGGTTTGCCCATACCAATAGACAACTATGCAAATGGTACACAGTTGCACAACTAACGCAATTTTTTAGGGCGCGACGAAACCACGACGTGCTCAATCAGATTCGTTTAAGGAATACGAGAAAGCTGGAGGAGAGAGGAGTGCTTGAGAGGCTCAGAAGTGGACCGTTTTCAAAGGTGTCGCACGCACGCACGCACGCACGCACGCACGCACGCACGCACGCACGCACGCACGCACGCACGCACGCACGCACGCACGCACGCACGCACGCACGCACGCACGCACGCACGCACGCACGCACGCACGCACGCACGCACGCACGCACGCACGCACGCACGCACGCACGCACGCACGCACGCACGCACGTACGTACGTACGTACGAACGGACGAACGTACGAACGCACGCACGCACGGACGCACGCACGCACGCACGCACGCACGCACGCACGCACGCATGCCATAGCCACTTTAGGCATTCGTCGAAACAGGCCCCACACTCGACAGAATCGTGTTCAATCAGGTGGACGGCTACCAACTGTTCGGTAACCGCCTCCAATCCAACACGCACAAGTCCGGAATTGCGCTCGAGGGCGCGAATTTAGAACTGGTTGACGAGGACCACCACCAGATTCTTGGAGAAAGCGTAAGTACTGCAGACAGAGGAATTACGCTGCATTTAGACGAAATCCTAAAACTGGCCAGCAACATTGCTCGAGCAAGCCAGCAAAGCAAGTGAATAACGACTTGTTGTTTGTTGTTTTGCGTTCTGTGCAACACAGGGTGACCATTTTGTCACACCTTCCATTCACGATGATTTTTTGATAAACTGACCGACGCAAAAGAGAGCCGTAAACCGAGTACACAGGAATGCCTAGCAGGAATGGAGCGTCGCCTCGATCGAGCACTGAGTCGTGAATTCCTAGCACAAGTGGGGGGGGGGCAAACAACTAAGCTATATCGTAGTGGGTGGGAGTCGAACCCTCGATAGTGACGCGCAGCTTCGCGTCCGATGCACATGAGAATACGACGCCCTAGATCACTGAGAGCTACATACCTGTACATCGTGAACTGCTGCGCCACATCTCCTCTCTACACTCGATATTGGGCATCGGAAACGAATTTTGATAGCGCGAAAATCGATACTGTTCGCGTTGCCGTACCGCGTTAGTTACCGTAAATCCTCCAATAGTGCCTGTCTTCAATAGTGGCCCAAAATATGTACCTACTAGGGATGAGCATGGGCTGGGCCGGCCCGGGCCGGCCCGGCCCAGCCCGGCCCATGGGCCGGGCTGGGCCGGAATCCCAGGCCCATCCTGTGGGCCGGGCCGGGCCTGCGTTTTGGGGGTGTGGGCCGGGCCGGGCCGGGCCGGACGTTCCTGGCTGAAACATAGGAATCTACATTGTATGTTATGCATATTGTAAGTAACGGCGACTATTCAGCAGAAAGGAGGCATTAAGGACGCGAGTGCGCCTAAAAGTTCGTCGTGACGGCGTCGTCTCACTGTTAATCTAGCGCGTTGGTCGCGACGTTGCCGTCGTCGTCGCCGTTGCCGTTTTCGTTGTCGTCACGGCCCTTAGACCGTGAGGCACAGACGAGCAGACAACAGACGTGAAGCGACGACGACGACGTAGTACTAAAAGGCATGAGCATCTGGCGCTAGCCCAGCCTCACGTCCATCGCGAGCAAGGCGCTCGTGACGACTGCCAGCTCGGCGCCCTCCAGGCGCCGCCTCTACATCACTGGCTTGGCGACGATAGATAATACATCAGACATGGGCAGCGCCTTTTTTTTCTCAACAAACCCTTTGTGAGCGGCCAACTTCAATTGACAAACACGGTCAATCTTGAGGCCACAAAATGGTTGGAAGCTGTAAAGCCAGAAGCGCCATTCTCTGTGTATGTGTAGTGAAAAAACGCGAACTGGCGTACGTACATGTACAACTTATTTTAGTGCACCACTGTACTTATTTCTTGGGATGGGCCGGGCCGGGCCGGGCCTGGAATTTGAGCAGTTGGATGGGCCGGGCCGGGCCTGGGCCTGGTTTTTGACGCGTGGGCTGGGCCGGGATGGGCCGGACTATCTGGTGGGCCGGGCTGGGCCGAGATCTTCAGGCCCATGCTCATCCCTAGTACCTACCTAGGGCTAGATTTAAGATACACATAGGACATACATAGTGGTGCCTAAGCCATCCACAAAAGAATGCCATCTCTCTCCAATAGTGCCCTGCCCCTGAGCAAGGGGAGGTTGATACTATAGGGCCCCAGGGCGTTATTGGGTGTACGGTATTCCACGCGAAATGGCATAGGCAAGTGTACGGGTAGGTCACGAAAAACACGCGACGGCTAAGCTATGTAGCACATTTATATGACTCAATGTAACCAATACAAGCAAGCTGAACCAAGGCAGTGTGGTCTACCGTCTAACACTATTGGCAGTGGTCCGTTCAAGAATGGCGAATGTGTACGTACAGGCAACGATGCTTTAGTGTACGGCGGTATTATGTACTATGCGCATGATACTACCTAATTTTGTAAAAACACCGCGCCACGATGAACGAGCACACCACGATTAGGCCATTGTAACCCCTGCCGACCGCGCAGCTAACACCGACTAGCCGGCTTGACATCCTTTGCTACGTTCCCTTGAATGGGCAGCACTGAATTAGGCGTCCCCCTCCGTTCTGCATCGTTTGGGGCTGGATGGGCTGGATCCCGGTGCGGAAGTTGCACCTCTCTTTTGAATCGTCTTGGCTGACGCCTTTCTTGCAACCTGAATGAGACGGCTGCGCAAAACGTCTTGCCGTCAGTTGTTGTTACAATCGTCAAAAAACGTAAAACATTCTTTTAAATTTAATTTAACTTTTTGTCAAGTGAATTGAACTTAAAACTTCCGGAACAGGTATGCTGCAACGAACATTTTGCCAGTACGCCTGCTTGTCAGCCGGGAATCGATAAACCGTCTTGCGGCTTGCCTTGTTCGCCCGTTCTTGTTGGTGCAGTTTTGTTGCGTTACTGCTGCAGCTACTGATTCCCGCTGCAGAGGTTTTGCCATGAGCATGTTCAGGTTCGGTCCGTGGCATCTTGGTAGTTTTTTTCACGGGCTGGGTATGTCGCTTAAATGACACTGAAGATCTCTTGATGCTGCAGCTGCTGTTTGAATTCGGATGCCCAAGGACCTGATTTGGGAGGCTGGACTGCTGGAGAGAAATCCCAGCTTTTGGCACTTCATTTCTCTGGTTTGTGGCGCGCGTTTCTTGGCTTGTCAGAAACACGTTCTTCGCTTGTGCTTTCTTGGAAATTAGCAGTTGCCGGTTGCGTTTCTGAGTGTCCAAAGAGCTGTCGTGAGTTGGTCTTTGTAAGGCAAGACTTGCTGTGAGGCGATCTTGCTCGAATGAACCTGGGACATGGTCCGGCTCTTCAGTGGTGTCCATAGGCTCTTCAGCATCTGCAGTGCTTACTGGACTCAGAGCCACTGTGCCAAGGTCCATGGTCTCCGTTGCTGCAGTCCCAGATGACAGCTGTTGACTTGCAGGGCACTGAGCTTCTGAGTCTGAATTTGGCACTGAAGCTTGCTTGAGCAATCTTCTTTGTCTGCGTCGCTCCTCCAAGTCTTGCATGTCCAGCGCGGCATAAGGTGGTTCATTTGAGAGGACCTGCATCAAATTCAGCAGTTTTTGAAAAGCCTTCGGCATTCTTCACTGGAATCCCACTCTGAAATTGGCTATGTGTACAATGGATGAAATGCAGTGGAGAAGGCTTAGTATGCGCTGTATCTGCAAACACCAGGCACAATTTGAGGTATGAAACAGAGCATTAGCTCAACACCACTAATCTGGAGAGCTACACACCTACAGTGCATCATGGATAGATTTGGAATATGGAACAGCGAGACATGTACTTCGAGAGACTAATAGTGCTAATAGTGATAACATCACCACTCTTATTGTTGTACGAGTAAAGCCTGTAATGGCGGTGCGTCTGCGACTGCGAGTGGAACACCATTGAAGCAATTGTTGTGTACGTACACACAGAGAGGGATAGTCAACAAGGGTCTGCGCTCGATAAATCAATAAAATCACGCTGCTTTGTTACTTGTTTTAAAAACCGGAAATAAACGGAATCCCTGCAGAGTTTTTCAGACTTGTACTCAGTCCAGTTACAAGCCTAATCTTCTAGACTAGCTGTGCAAACATGGTGCATGCACATGCAGCATGCTGAGACTGCAGCAATGTACCTATAGCTGGAAGGGAAAGAAGACCAACGCAATGTGAAATATATGCTGGGTCAGCGGAGTAGGGTAGCGAATAAACTGTTGACGGTGTTCACAAGAGTGTTTACGATTGGTTCACATGGCCACAACGCACCGTTTGGTCACCGTTACGTTAGTATAAACATCTCGCTTGCGCTTGCGCTCTCCCCCTTCTACAGTGCAGTGTGCACCCAAAATCTGCCACCCCCCCCCCCCAGACATTGAAACGTACACCAGACACACATCCCCATGGGTCGTGTACGGCTGACCACATGAAATATAGGTAGACCCCCTAGTAGTGGAAGGAAATTGAAATAGGGTTCGGCTCACTTCGTGGGAAAACGAACGGCCTTGCAGCACGCCACAGCACAAAGAGCGAACGCGCACTGGGGGGGGGGGGTGGCGCCAAGGTGATCCAACAGACGCGGCCCGCGCGAGGGGGGGGGGTCCAAAAATCGCGCCTTCTGTCCGTCCTTGAGAATCAGACGCGCCTAGCTCCGCACACTAACAACGCAGCGGCGCAGCATAGCCGACCAACGCATGTGTACGACGAGCGGCGCTGCGGATTTCTTGGCAGGTTTGGAGAGGAGTGGAAGGAAAGAGAGAGATTGCTGTGTCGAACTGAGACTGTGCGGCGGGCGATAAATAAACGTCGGCTGCGGTGTCAACTTGGCGGCCGTATCAGAATAAGGAGCGGGGGGGGGGGGCGCCACGGCGGTGGGGGGGGGGGGGGGGAGAGTGGGCCCCAGTGGGGGGGGGGGGGGGGGTGCGAGTGTCGGTCTCTTTGTTCTTCTCCCCGTGTTCGGCCGGTCGCCGCCAAAGACGGTTAGAGACGCCGAAAGAGCGGCGCGAAGTCGACGCGACGATGCACAAACAAGTACTGCCATCGCTTTGTTGACCCCGCTTTGCGAGAGCGAGCGCGGGGCACTGCGGTGGACCTTGTGAGGGTGGGGTGGGGGGGGGGGGGACACGCTTGCGGCGTCGTAAGGGACGACCAGAAACGGGTTGTTTTGCTTGACCCCGAGGACATCAGCCCCTCTGCAGGTCTTTGTTTACGCACGCACACCACAGGTGTTTCTCTTATGGTCGGCGAGGGAAGCGAAACGCAAAGATTGATGTCTGGGCGGCGACCGGTTCTGCAGCAGCAGGGCGTCCAGTCCGGTGTGGCAGCAGGAGGTGCGCTGACCCCTTTGAATTTTATACGAGTGCCCGCTTGTTCACTTTGGTAGTCTGGGGGCTGGGGAGAACACACCGCTGGGGACTTGGGGGGGGGCGGACATTGGGCACAGGGGTGCGGCCTGGGATTGCAGCAATAAAGACCGACCCTGCTGTTCTTGAGGCGGAGGTGTTGGACTGAAAGTGTAGTGTAGTGTCTATGTATGCCGTACCTGTTGGTTATTTTTGGCGAGAAGACAGAGATTGGAACAGACTGGCGCGACGGACGACTTGGCAAGTCTGGCAACCCAGGGGAAGACACGCGGATCAACGAGACGCGCCAAGCACTTGAGAGAGTAATCAGAGTAAATGATTGACGCGTCGGGTCCAATAACGACCGAGCGGGAACCTAATGCTACAGAATGTCAGCAGCGCAGCCTGTACCTCGAGAGACCTATACCTACCGTAGTTGTAGCGGTACGGTACGTGTTCAAAGTACCGTGAACCCTCTAATTAGCCCCCGGGGGCTAATTGTTTCGCTCGAGCTCTAGGAGGGTGTATAATTATATGGGGGAGGGGCTAATTATAGGGGGGGGCTTATAAACTGGAAGTGTCGATGGGTGGGAAGCTTTGTGGGCAAAAAACGCGTGGAGGCGATTTTTAAGGGGAAAAACTAATTATAGGGTTTACGGTATGTACAAAAAAATCAACACCCGCGACTTGCGGTTATCGGCCGCGTAAAAGACGCGAGACGCTGCCAACGCAAACTCGGGAGACATCCTTTGCTAGCGCTTCCCTTGAAGTGATTCGAATTCGAGACTTGGGCCTGCTCTGGCAGCTCGGGACCTAAGGTCGGGCCCCAAGCGGTCGGCCTAGCCAATTATTAGGCCTTTTTGGTGGCCTGCCGCGCCTCTTGGCTCCGTTAGGCTGGTACGTAGGTCCGTTCTTTGAGGTCTTTTCCTTAGGCTTGTGCTTTGACAGCCTCTTGAATGTGTCCCCTGCCCAGGCGGCAGGGATTATCGGCACCTCTCGACGGGGTGGCAGTCGGTTTTTGACGTTGGTTATTGCCTAAATTTATTATTATCTTTATTTTTTTTTAATTATATGTAAATGCGTGATTACTGTACCTCTTGTAGATCGAGTGGGCCTTTGAGGGGTCGGCCGCTGCGCTGCTCAGTAGAGAGCGTGTTGTTGGGCTGCAAACGCAAGCGTACCCGTGCCCTTCCACTCGAAATTAAATTTTGAATTTAAATGTCAAACCCGTTGTACTTGTAGGGTTGCTAGAGGCGTTTTGCGACCCTCGACTTGCGTACTAAACTGCAAGCTACAGCCGGAATCGGTGCGAGACTAAAATAAATCTTAAAATTTAACAAAAACTAGACACTTTTAATTATTTTACATACCCTCTTGGCACCGGGACCCTCGTTGCTTGGACTGTCCCTTGTCGCGAAATTCGAGCTTGACCGGTACAGGCTCTGACCAGAAGCTTTTAAACTCATATTATTTGCGTTTTTAATTTTAAACTCACTTCGTTGATACCACCCGGCCGTTTTCTCGATTGATCTTGCGGCATCTGCTCGTCTGCGCAAAACTGCTGAAATGCAGTGCGTGCGTCTGTCGGTCTGTCTGTCTGTCTGTCTGTCTGTCTGTCTGTCTGTCTGTCTGTCTGTCTGTCTGTCTGTCTGTCTGTCTGGCTGTCTGTCTGTCTGTGCCGTACGGAGTGCGGACCCTCCCTCACCTCGTCCACGTCCGGAAATTCCACGGCGACATCGGGAGAAGGACTCAGGACCCAGTCCGGGGTTTCCCGTCCTGCTCTCGTGCCGCCGCACGGTGACTGTGTCCAGGTAGCGTCGGACGGACTTTTGAATCCGCGCGTACCGTAGTCGGGCTCTTGGTGCCGGTCGGCGACGGGACTCATGGCGAACGAGCCGAGAGTTTGATCTTCTTGAATTTTCTCTGGTTTTCGCCGTTGTTCTGCCTTGTCCTTGGGTTGGAGATTATCTTGGGGAAATCCAGCGGTTTCCTCCAGCCGTTTGCGCTCTCTCAGCTTCAGTAATTCGTCCATGTCCACGCGTCTGTACGGTTCGCCCATCGCCTCTTTGACCTGGCTCAGCAGTTTCTTGAGTCGTCTCAAGGTCTTGGACATTTTTTTTTTTGAACTCTTCTTGGGCAGATCTTCTGAACGACAATAGCCGCAACTTATGTTCTGGTTTTTAGCGGCGTATCGGTCCGAATGGCAGCGCCAAAGACACGCAGCTGCCTAAGAAGAGCAAGCGAGAATAGGCCACGCCTCCTCCTTCCGCGGCGGCTAAAGACACACTACGTACGACGCTACGGCGGCCCCATAAACTGCGTTTATTGCCCTCGCTTACCCCAGCCGGCCAGAAGAAGAAGAAGAAGAAGAAGAGAAAGATAAAGAAGCGGGCGCTGGGTGGCACTACCAGCTGCTCTGGGAATCAGTGGTGCCACCCTCTGGCTGGTCACAAAGAACTTACTGGAATGATGGATTGTCCGCAAGACTAGAGGGGTCGGCTTTTGCGAGCCGCTGGATAGGGGGAGCAGCAGAGATTTGTGGCAATTTAGGTATAAGCGTGGTACGCAGTCCTCTCTGAATGAGATAAGCATGTAAGCTAGGTTAATTTATGGGTGGGTCGTAAAAGTCAAAGCCGTGACGGAGCAAAGGAAACGCGGCAGCAAATGAACCTGCCAACCCGAAACTGAAGCTGAAATTTGAAACTGAAGCTGACAACTAGAGCAGATTTTGAGTTGTGTTGTAAGACGTGTATAGCGCGCCTTCAGATGTTCACTCAACTCGACAATTTGGCTCCGGACTTGCACTTTGTTTCCAAATTGGTTGAGACTGAAACAAAAAGGTTGTGAAGAGAAACTGGACGGATCTACCACCAATTTGAATGAACTCTGCTAAGTGCTAACCTCTTCTTGGGCAGCTTAGGCATACTGCTGCATCACAACACCCGAATTTGGACTGAAACTAGGGAGGTTCGTTACGCATATCCATAGCAAAAAGATTACTCTTGACGCAACAAACTGTTGCAATTTTCATCAAGCAAGGTGCGCGGCAAAAGGCGTTAGTGCACTTCCAAAAATACTTCGCGCGTTTTTTTTTACAAAAAAAAACTACGCTTACTATACGTTGCATAGGCACTGACTGGGGGGTGGGGCAAAGAAAAAGAAAACGGCAAATATACATACAGATGGGGACAGGAAGTGGCCTGTGTGCGTTGTAATGTGCGCCGCCCGTGTGTTTGTTCGCACTGCCACCGCGCACGACTGGGCAAGTGGGGCAATCGATTAGGGTTCCATAGCACAGGTAGGTAGATTACACTGTGCGCATAGCAGGTACCTGTACTTGCACCACTGTGTAATGTACAACAATTGGGACTGGTGTCGAATTATGTAAAGCCAAACGACGCAGTGGCGGTGTAGTGGCGAGGAATCGTTCCGAATAACACCAAACAGTCCGCTCTATACCGGCGTGTAGCCTAGCGAAATTAAAAAAAAAACAGCGCCATCGCGCCAGCGACGCGGCGGCGCCAATTTCCGCGCCGACGCAGGCGCCGACCTTTTCGGCGGCACTTACATGTACCTACGCGTAAACGAGCGAGCTGTCTTGGCGCAAGCAGGCGTACTGTACCTACTGCGCCAGCACAGGCGGATCCAAAAATTTCTTCGAGGGGGGAGGGGGAACTTGCATACGGACTCTGCTGAACTGTTTTAAATTTTCGAAATTTCGGCGGCGTTTCTAGCAACTAATCGGTGCATTATTGACGACTAGGAGATCACATTCACAACAGCGTCGCAGGCGAACATTTTGCTATTTTTGACCACCCACAAGCATTTTATGCCCCAGATACGACGAAATCACAAACAGCGTCGCAGGCGAACATTTTGCTATTTTTGACCACCCACAAGCATTTTATGCCCCAGATCCGCCACTGAAGGATTTTTTATGCTTTGGATCATTTGAGTTGCTATTGCTACTGAGATGCTCTGTACATTGCATGCTGTTCTGTCTTTCCTTTCTTTCTCAACACGAAAGTTCTCCGCACACTGTTTCGTACATACACTCTGTACACAGTGCAGTGTACACGCACAACGCAGAATTGACTGTCACCACACGGACTATCCGGAACAACGCTGTACGTAGTTACTCCTACTAGTATAAAACATTTCCTGCTTGGGAGTTGAGATAAAAAATCTGGTTGAGATCACTTTTTGGAGCGCGCACGGACGCATATTCTATGTACGACCCGAAAAAAACGCTTGGAAAACTTCCCGCACTCTTATGGCCTTGCGCGGCTTGGCTGCATCAGTCAACGCACAAACGCTGGCGCTTCGCTTCACGGCTGAGCAACTCGAGAATCACTCGTTTCTTCGCGCCCTCTAAGGCCACAAGGGATACGCGGGTCATCTAAATCGATCTGTAATTTTATTGTTTGATCGGCATCACGCACACGCACATTATACTCGCATATACGCACTACACACGCATACACGCACACACACGCACACACACACACACACACACACACGCACACACACACCAGACTACAGATTCCCTTACCACTTTCGCTTGAGCTTCTCCTTGAGCTGCTTGGGAAGACAGAGCTCCAGTCTGCCCACTGGCTGCAGGTGGTGGCTGCAGCGACGATTTGTCATGGCATCCATCTTCCTGCTTGCCATGGGTCGGCAGCTGCAGCTGCTGCTGCCCCTGCCTGAAGACCAGCGGCTCAAAGTCCAGACAGCTGTAGCAGCTCCAGCAGCCATGGGCGCCAGCCTGGCGCTGCAGTGCCTGGTCCTTGGCTGGACTGCTCGGCCCCGGCGTGGAGGGGGCTGGACTCAGGGCGAACGAGCCAAGGGAAGGCGGCTGAACGCAACATTCATCTGGGTTTCTCTTAGTGGAACCGCTCGTCTTGCTGTGCCGTGTCGACGGTGTTATAGTGAACAATAGTGAACAACTATAGTGAACAAAGAATGCAGGTGCAGTAGAAAGGCGAAACTGTGCAGTGAGTCACTAAACAGCTAGATAACACTATTTAGAGTCAATTTTGACCCGTTTTTCTTCTACCAAAAAAGTACCAGCGAAAGTACAAAAACGGTCGGCTACCCCCCACGTTTTGGTCCGGCTACCCCCCCCCCCCCCCCCCCCCACCCCAACCAAAAGTGCCATCTACCCACCGAACCCCACGCTGCCAGATCCAGTTACAGGTATGGTCACAAGTCACTGACAGTTCTACTTCATTCAAGTTTATTTAAATATTTGAAATCGCTGCAGAAATGTTCCTCTGAATCACCTGAAAAGTCTGCCTAAATTTCTCGCGCCTTTTCCGTTGTCTGATGGAACGGAGCTCCTCTAGGTCCACAGGCTTATAGTAGGGTTGAGCAGAGACACTGGACAAAAGACCCTTGAGACGATTGAGCGTTTCCATGACGGGTCTGCAACAAAGTGCCGGTGTTTACCCGCACCGCAGCTGCAATCACTGAATTCTAACAAACGCGCGCAACCTACGTTACGTTTCATAACATTCCTAGACGCCAAAAAGCCATTCTTTCTAGGTCCGACTTTTTGCACAAAAGGACGCGTCGCGCTGGGGGTGGGGGGGGGGGGAGAAAGGGCGATTGAGCGGGTGAATGCAAACGGCAATGCATGATGTTGGGAGGATAGAGGTATGATGAGGGGGGGGGGGCGTTCTTATTCAGCTGGGCAGAGACAACGCCCGCCGTTTGCCTGGGACTGAATGGGGCTACGCCGCGGCTCGTAGACGAGAGGCAAGACACTATTGCCTTTGTTGGGCCAGCGACGTCTGGCGTCGCCGACAAAGCGCCACCCCCCCCCCCCCCCCCCCTCCCCATAGCGGCAAGGCCAGGGGACGGGCCATCCGCCAGGCGCCGCTTCTTGGGGCGCGCGGCTGTCTTCGCACTCGCACTTTCGGTGGGCCGTTGGCCAATTTCGAGAGGCAGCCCCAACAGTGGTGAAGCCAGGGAGGGCAGGGGGGGGGGAGGGCGTTCGCCCCTCCCAAAATTTTCAGAGACCCGATTTTTTCCAAAGGGGGTACCCTTACGACAATTCCCGATTAGACAGAAATTGCAGTCTTGCCCCTCCCAAATTCAAATCCTCGCTACGCCATTGAGCCACACGTCAGCAGGTCAATGAACCGTTTTGGCGCACTGGACAGTGTGCACCGAACCTAAAGCAACGCTGCTTGTTATTCAGTCCTCCCAAAGGGGACATCGGCGCTATCCATTCGCGCTATTTGGCCTATGACCGCCCCGGCGGCAATCCTCAAAGGGAAAATCTGCAAAAGTGACAGTGCGCTAAGCTTTCTTTGACATCTGGTATAAACGCGCCCCCCCCCCCCGAGCTCTGACCTTTGACCAAAGGCCTCCCCCCCCCACCCCTTCCCACGGGTCTCTTTCATGCTCGCATAAATTTACGTCGCGTTCGCCCTTTACCACTCCAAGGTACCTATACAAGTGCACTGCTATGGCTCTACCCCATGTTCCTGCTTTGGGGGACCACCTTTGGGGCTATTCCAATTTCCAGCCTTAGGAGGGGAGTACAAGTTCACTCTGCGACATATGTAAAAGTCGCCGTCATCTCTGCCAAGCCGTACGTACGCTTTGCCAAAATACAGAAGAGCTAGGGACAGTTAAACGATTGAGCAAAAAGACACTTCAAAAATGCATCCCCCAAAACTGCCTATCTCGCGAACACAGGGAAGTTGGGTGGGGGAGGGTTGCATCAACGGCAACTCATGCAAAACACGCCGCGCGTGCACGGCTCTTCGGTCCGCAAACACGGTAACAGGCTTACCGTCTCTTTAACTCACACGTGCGTACGGGTGGCTTTATCTCTGTACATTTGCATTCAACGCGCTCGACCAGCTTTTACCTAGCTTAGCCGGAAATGTTACGCTGACGTGTACATGTCAGGTAAAGCGCTTAAGCTGGCTGGCGGCTCACGCGCTTGCTTCGGCCGGCGGCAGGTGTCTGCCAAGGGAATTGGGTCGACGGCGCCAAAAAAGGATGAAAAAAAATTCGATGAGTCAGCGCGTTAGACGGGTCGCTATGAATTCAAGAATTCTGAATATGCAATGGGATAGCAGCGCCATCATGGCTGGATCTAGCTACTGAAATAATAGCGCCTTCTCTCTCTCTCTCTCTCTCTCTCTCTCTCTCTCTCTCTCTCTCTCTCTCTCTCTCTCTCTCTCTCTCTCTCTCTCTCTCTCTCTCTCTCTCTCTCTCTCTCTCTCTCTCTCTCTCTCTCTCTCTCTCTCTCTCTCTCTCTCTCTCTCTCTCTCTGACAAGCAAACAAGGGAGTGAGTTTGGGAAGGGTGATAAAGTACGAAGAAATTGTACTGTACACACCAGAATGAGCAATGGGGGAATGTCGAGTAATAGCGAAGAATGTCTGGAGATTCACGCAACAATGTACATGTGCTGCAGACCTCTAATTTCCACCAGTCCAAGTACTAATTATCCCCTTAACTCTGGAGTCATTTTACTTTGATCCCCACTTCCCGCAAAATATCCCGCTTCTCTCAATTAGCTACCGTTCCCCAGACCAAATTCCACATACCGTAACCCTATAATTAGCCCCCCGGGGGCTATTGTTTCGTTCGAGCTCTACGAGGGTGTATAATTATAGGGGGGGGGCTAATTATAGGGGGCTTATAAACTGGAAGTGTCGATGTGTGGGAAGCTTTGTGGGCGAATAGGCGCGTGGAGGCGATTTTTAAGAGAAAAAGACGCGGCGCACACACGTTGGTACACTCTAGCACACTCTCACACAGTATCACATGCACATACACGTACATACATACACATACGCGACCATACATACACCCAGACATAGAAAATCTTGCCTTTCAGACGTTATTCCATTTAGGGAGGGGTGTAATTATACGGGGGGGGGGGCTTATAAACTCAAAGTGGTCTTGGGAGGGTGTATAATTACAGGGGGGCTAATTATAGGGGGGCTAATAATAGGGTTTACGGTAGCTACCGTCCCTCAGACAAAATTCCACATTCTGAGTGGTAATTTCAGCAGACCTACAGCATTGTATTCCACGTGCCTCACACAGCCAACTTTTTGCGCTAAATACCTACAACTAGCGCCTGCCTACTGGAGGGCCGACGCTGAATCGATAAGTGGCCCATAAAAAGGACGCTGCTACTGATGGATATCCATAAATCATTCCGCAAAGGCTGTTTAGGCGTCCTAGGCTCAATCGAGCGGACCATATAAACGTGTGGTAGGCATCATCTCACGCACGCACGCACGCACGCACGCACGAACGCGCACACAAGTGCTCGTCAGAATACGAATGCGATCAGCGAATTGGCGATGATGTTCATTAGCATAAAGTTTCTGCTTGAAACAAGTAAAAGAAACAGTTCAGCCGACTTTGTTTGTGTGTTTGTTTGTGTGTGGGCCGCTTCTATGATCGCGGGGGCCTCTTCTCTCTGGCCACAATCGACCGCAACTAGTGAAAGATGAGACCTATAGTCAGCCCGATCCTGGGGGGCTGGCTCCCCTATCGAGCCGGAATTGTCACTCCAGCCGGGTTGGTTTTGCTGGCCGGCAGTTCAGCCGACAGAAGACCCGCTTAGCAATGGAACTACATAGAACGCAAGCCGATGACCGTGGCATGGCAGTCAGGTTTGGCCAGGCGCACGCACGCACACACGCACACGACAGACGAAAAGCGCGCGCTCTTCGCTAATCGCCAGACGCCGGAGCGCGTCCGCGCCGCTCTATTGTTCCCGTCTGTCCATATACCCCATGGTGCAAACGTCGCGCGCTAAACAACGCAACAGGCAGCAAGCAGCATTTAGAAGGACTATAGAGGGGAGACGTACCGACGAATGGACCGCCCCCCGCGCGCGCGCGAACTGGCAGCAGAGCACTCTGCTACTGTGTCCGCCGTTGCTCGTTCCCCACGCGCGCAAAGGACGATTCCTCTAGTTTTATGGGTGGCAGGCGCTGGCGCGGTCGTCCTCGTCAGGCAGGCAGCCCCTGCGCAATGACCGGAAATAAAGACGTCATAAAGCAGGCGCGCCGCGCGGAACAGAGACCGAGGAGAATATACAAAGGACAAAAAAGCAGAGGACACCTGAATAAATGATGCGTTTGGAAGAAGAGACAAACTGAAAGCGCAAAAGGGCACAAGTGGACTGTGCGTGCGTCGTGCGTGCGTGCGTGCGTGCGTGCAGGTGCGTGCAGATCCTCAAATTCCCACGATTTTCTTTCCCACTTTCACAGCAAAGCCAAATATGTTTTTTAATTGTGCGTTTAAACAGAGCAGCAGGCACGTGCGCGCGCGTGCGAATCATCAATCAACATTTGTCCGAATAAATTTAACGTACTGTAAATCCTCTGTTTATTGAACTTTTAATTGTCTGAACTTTTAATTGTCTATATTCGCCTCGCAGTGACGTGCCAGGGGGGGGGGGGGGAAGAGTGACAGGGAGGGTACTTCCCCCCAAATTCTCGAACCTCAAATTTTTGGTAATTTGATACCCCCTGTTGCAATGTGCCAATTTGTGTATTTTTGTGCATTTCGACGCAAATTATGATGAAAACGACACGTGCAAAATTGAGAATTTGACACCGAGATTGGAACCCCAAAAAAAAAAATCCCGGCTTTATATTGGAGTGGGCGCAGAGGGTGGGGCCTATAAGAGGATTTACAGCATTGGAAGCACCGCACTCTCCAGAATGGTCGCTCGGACATACAAATATAACTAAATTCGTTTTCTGGAGAATGGAGATTGTGCCATGTTACCGTATATCACAAAATCATTCTTCACAATAAGCTTAGCGTATACCCAGCGACTATGCGTAAATCCAATACAGTAACCCACGAAATAAAGCTGCGCAAAGACGGAAGCCAAGATGCGATGGCGAGCACGTCGGCACGAGAAACAGACCACTTTTGTATCCCTTGCTTGCTTGCAAAGTAAAAAAACTGTGATTGGCTGATTAGCTACGGTCAGGGGGGGGGGGGGTGCCACTCCGCCGTTTTTCGTGTTCAGTTTTTGCGCACTCGCCGCCACTCGCCAACGCGCCGGCGGATTTGCATCAAAATTGGTGGCTAAGTAGGAAATTTCACGGGCTACAAGATGGCGTTAACAGTTTCTAGCCGCTTTTGGAATTTTCGCGAGAACAGTCGCATTCTTCTGTCGCGGTGTAAAAAACGCGCTTTACAGTAAATTTATAGCCAGCGTAAAAGTTTTTATTAAAGGCCAAATTTAAAAATCTAAAAGACTAGGATTACGGGTATTGCCCTGAAGTTAATTTCATCCCATTATAGCTCCGCTCCAGCACGCACCCAGATGGCAGGCCAGAGCGAAAACTGAAAATCCACTTTTCGCGCCATTTGGTACCAAAACTTTAAACGTCCATTTCTAATCAAAAAATAGTTCAAATTAAAACAAATATGGGCTATGTATAACCGCCTCGACGTCCTCTTTCGAATGCCGCATAGCGCGCCGCGCTCCGACCTACGGTTCAACCGCACGGCGCCTGTAAGCGGTCTCGGGTGCCAAAATCGGTCAAAAATACAAATCTTCTGAGTTCAGGTTCTCAGCGCTGGGGAGGAGATTCGAAAATCCGCTCGACAAAAAGTTTTCTACCTACATCGACTACGAACCACGAAAATCTCATCGCTGGGCGATAAGCATGCAGACCTGGCTAGTCCAAAAGGTGTGTTTTTGTCCATTTTCCATTGTAATTGCAATCTTTTAAGTCTATTTTCTCACGCGTTTGTTAATTATATCCAAAACGGTTCTGCAATTTAGATTCGCCTCATCATGCTGAACAACCGGACGTGCGATTCGACCAGGTTTGGAAACTTTTTATTTTTTGTAGTTATTCCAACTTCCAGAATTGGGGTGCTGAAAACTCAAGAAAATAAAAAGTTTCCAAACCTGGTCGAATCGCACGTCCGGTTGTTCAGCATGATGAGGCGAATCTAAATTGCAGAACCGTTTTGGATATAATTAACAAACGCGTGAGAAAATAGACTTAAAAGATTGCAATTACAATGGAAAATGGACAAAAACACACCTTTTGGACTAGCCAGGTCCGCATGCTTATCGCCCAGCGATGAGATTTTCGTGGTTCGTAGTCGATGTAGGTAGAAAACTTTTTGTCGAGCGGATTTTCGAATCTCCTCCCCAGCGCTGAGAACCTGAACTCAGAAGATTTGTATTTTTGACCGATTTTGGCACCCGAGACCGCTTACAGGCGCCGTGCGGTTGAACCGTAGGTCGGAGCGCGGCGCGCTATGCGGCATTCGAAAGAGGACGTCGAGGCGGTTATACATAGCCCATATTTGTTTTAATTTGAACTATTTTTTGATTAGAAATGGACGTTTAAAGTTTTGGTACCAAATGGCGCGAAAAGTGGATTTTCAGTTTTCGCTCTGGCCTGCCATCTGGGTGCGTGCTGGAGCGGAGCTATAATGGGATGAAATTAACTTCAGGGCAATACCCGTAATCCTAGTCTTTTAGATTTTTAAATTTGGCCTTTAATAAAAACTTTTACGCTGGCTATAAATTTACTGTAAAGCGCGTTTTTTACACCGCGACAGAAGAATGCGACTGTTCTCGCGAAAATTCCAAAAGCGGCTAGAAACTGTTAACGCCATCTTGTAGCCCGTGAAATTTCCTACTTAGCCACCAATTTTGATGCAAATCCGCCCGCGCGTTGGCGAGTGGCGGCGAGTGCGCACAAACTGAACACGCGCGCCCATTATAAAAGCGCGGAGTGGCACCCCCCCCCCTGGCTACGGTCAAATGAGATGGCACTGGCGGCGTGGGATGGTTTGTCGGGAAAACCACACCCTTTGACTCTTTTCAAACTGCGCATTACCGTACATGGGACAGTAGCTGTTTTGTGAAAGTTTTGCATTGTGAAACTGCGTTGTTTGTGCTGAAATGAATGGACGAGTCCTTCGAGACGTGAGGTACACCCAGGTTCCTATATTAAAATAATTGTTTTGTAATATTTATAAACAAAAAAAAAAAATACCACTGCGGCAAGCGACGACCGCGCTCTTCTGACCAACTCTACTTTTGAATTAAAATCCGAATATTAAAAAGACTAAAGCTCTATTGATCCCAACTAGAAACAATTGCTAACACCCAAACTGGTGCCGCCAGTGCCAGGGAAGAACGCAATTCTCCGCTTGAAAACCGCGCTTACAGTAAACTCTAACCAGTCTTCGACACTATTCATCTTTCGCACTACTACTGTAGTATACTGCAGCTCTGCGACCCCGCTCTCTCTCTGCACATGTTAGCTCCGTTAGCTAACGGGAGTTAGCTGCTGCTGCAGCGACGCTCGTTCGAGCAGGCCGTCAGCTTCATCCAGATAGAGCCGGTGCTTCGCTGCTCCATTAGGTCCGCCCAGACGCGCTCTGCCAGTCGGTCCTCCACATCGGGACAACCCAGACCGATCTACAAAGGTGTGGGTAAATGGGCACACTGCGTCCTTTTGTTGGAAGACCGTATACAGCGCATATTTCGGGACAAAATACGCGCACGCACGCACGCACGCACGCACGCACGCACGCACGCACGCACGCACGCACGCACGCACGCACGCACGCACGCACGCACGCACGCACGCACGCACGCACACAAAGACGCAATCTTGCAGGGTGTTGCGAAAGGTAACTCACGTATCCCATGACGTCATCGTTGCTGATGAGGTCGTGATCCATGACGAAGATCTCGATCTACAAAAACTGGTTGGATTATTGCGTAACGCACTAGAGACGTCCGGAAGAACGCCATCTGTAATCTAGGGCAGCAACGGCACGAGAAAATCCATTGAGAGAAAGTCCTCGATCTCGTGGAACGTCCATCAAGATTCGAACCCGGGACCTTGCGCGCAAGAGGCCGACGCTCTGCCACTAGGCCATGCGCACCTGGCAGGCCTGTAGCTGCTTCTCGGAGAGACTGAAGTTGAGCGCCTCGTTCCAGACGGGCTGGAGGGTGTTCTTCTTGACGGCCGTTTTGCGCTTCTTCAGCGCCTTGCCTTCGTGCAGTACCTGCACCCGCACGTAAGGGTCTGCAAATGGAGAATAAGAGCGTTATTGCATGATAAAATGTAATTATTGCGGTGCGGTTAAAGTTACTACGTCTGTTTCGTTGATCTTTGTCGCTTGGTTGGTAAGACTCTATTTTTGATCGACTGAACATCGACTTTATTAAGATAATAGTGCAGAGAATAGGTTGAAAAATAATTAGTGTTAGGGACACTATTGGAGATATTACGGTAAGCAACCGCTTTTTCTTCTTTTTTTGTGGAATCACGTTTGCACCTGCGCCTCCTGTGATATCCATTTTCTTGAGGTTCTTTGCCTCGTGAAGGGTGACGGTGAGCCGTTGAACGGAAGGCAAATATTGAAGTGCCAGCATCAATTCGCCAAGTGAGCTGCTCTGAATTTTGTGTTAACGAAATATTTGAAAGTAAACATATGCGACCATTTTTTGTTATCTAGATAAATCTGTGAAATTTAAATGTCAAAACTATTTTGTTAAATTCGACTGCTTCTCTTGGCCTTTACTCGCAAGGGCATTCCATTTGCGGTAATACTGGTCAGAGACTCGCGAAAACAACAAAAGTCACGGCTAACAGATGTGAAAAATCAATAATAGTTTAATAAAAGCCTCTGACAAAAATGGTTGTGAACGTACGTGAGTTTTGGCATCGACGTCGGCCCAAACTTCGACTGCGGCCGTGGGGTCCACTGCCGATAAATCGATTGAAACTTCTCCTGCCAGTGTTGAGTTTCTGCCTAAACGTAAAATCCAATCTACGTTGGTACACTCTGACGCACTCTCTCTCACAGTCACACACAGCCTCACCACTGGCGGATCTAGGATTTTCTGACAGAGGGGGGGAGAAGGTCAAATTCTTTTTCCGCACAAACTACACTACTTTGAAATAGACAAAAATGTCGGGATTTGTTAGCTCCCTTACGAGTCAAACGTGAGTTGGAAGAGAACCACAGCGCCGCAGGCAAAAATTTTGCACTTTTGAGTGCCTTAATCCAAGGAAAACGCAAAAATTTCCCCTTGTGCTCGTTCTTCTTTCCTTCTCCCCTGATCTCTCCCCCTCCTTCCCTCCTAAATCTGAGCTGACAGGAGGGGGAGACCCCCTCTCCCCCCCCCCCCGTCTGGATCCGCTAGTGAGTCTCACGTGCACATACCTACATGCAGATACATTCACATACTCGAAAATAGGTGCACCCAGGTCCCAGACATGGAAAATTTTGCATTTCAGACGATGGTCCATTTAGGGAGGGTGTGTAATTATAGCGGAGGGGGGCTTATAAACTCAAAGTGGTCTTAGGAGGGAGTATAATTATAGGGGGGGGGGGGCTAAATATTGCGGTAGAGCGGAACATACCGTCAATCCACCCTTCCAATAGAAATGTGCGAATTTGCCCAAACCAGCGCATTTTGACTGCCAAATTTGCTCTATCGATTAATATTGGTCATTTCTAGTTCACAGCTACATAGTAGGATCACCTACCCAGCTTTCCGCAGTCGAACATCTGCACCAGCAGGGTCTTGTCGTACAGCTCGTCCAGTGTGATCGGAAATTTGAAGTTGATCCGCTCAAAAGGCCTCGGTTCGGATTTTGAGGTGGAAGATTTCCGACGCGACGACTCCCGCTGGCGTTTGTCTACCTCCGGCTGGAGGAACACCTTGAAAAAGTAGTCGCCAGACACGGTCGACGCGACTTCCGAAACTGAAACGGACCCCGCATTGTGAATGCTATGTGCGGAATGCGTGCCAGTGCGTGCTGTCGTTGTTGTTGTTGGATCTAGGGCGACGACGCCTTCCAGTCTAGAGCCCCTTAATTAACCAAAGACAGTCGGAAGAACGCCATCTGTAATCTAGGACAGCGACGGCACGAGAAAATCCATCGGAAGGGAAGTCCTCGATCTAGGGGGTCGATCAAGAATCAAACCCAGGACCTTGCGCGCACGAGGCCAATTCTCTACCACTAGGCCATACGCCGCCCAGCCAGTGCGTGCGTGCGCTGGCCCTCTCGAACCATCCGCTCACCATCTGTCAGTTCGACGATAAAATCTGACTTTCCATGATCGAAGTCCAATTTCAATTTGATTCTCGCGGCGCATTTGCCAGAGATGGTCGGCTGCCGAATCAGCGCTCCCTTCTTCTTGTATAGGTCGGGTTGTATCGCGCCTTTAAACAAGCCTCCTTAAAATTGGGACAAGAAATAACTACAGAAATTGCAATTTCGTTGCGCAAATTTTACAACAACCGAGCCCAATTAATTCTTTTTCAAACGCTACCGATTGTGACGACGCTGCTGCGTCTCCTCTCCAGGAAGTCGGCCGCCGACTGTAGCGCTTCCGTGGACGGCGCCTTGTCCGCGTTGGCTATAGTAGACGCCGCCGGGGTTGGCGCCGTTCCGTATGGTTGCACGGGTACGCTGGCCCTTCTGTCCGCCGACTTCATGGCCTCTTGGCTTGCGGACGGCGACTGCTTATCCGCGCTCTCGGCGTCGTTAGCCGCCTAGAAGCCGACTTGTGCCCGGAATTCACGCGAAATCGCACTGACGAACGGACAGACAGACAGACGGACAAGCACGCAAGCCTGGCGTGCGGAGCTGCCATCCATGGCGGCCAGCGCGGGGCCATGAATGAACGGGAGACTAACGAGGGGCGGAATTTTTAGCTCAAGCCGAGTCCAGCTAACGGGGATAAGCCCCGAGGCACAAGAAGGAAGTTTGCTAGCTGGGCGTCGTAAGTGGACGGCCAGCGGAGAGAGAGAGAGATGGAGAGTGGCTGGAAATGGGCAGCGATGCGCCGTTCCGGGCAAATGAATTTGAAATTGAATTTTAGAGAACTCCGGGCTGGAGGGAGAGATGAGAAATTGGAACTTTTATCGGTGGAAACAATCAGGCGCGCCTCGAAGGTACCTTGCGCAAGACGAGCAAAAGCCAGGAAATGTGCACGACAGAGTGTGATGTGCAATTTGCGCAATTTACAATTTACAAAGACATAATTATTTTACGGAACTGCAACAGACCTTATGATGCATATTTTGGTAATTTTGGGGGTTATCATTATGTACAACTATGGAACATTAGGTAGGGTGCCTACAGAAGGACATGTATGCGTGCATCCAAGGTATGCCCCAAGTACCATGCTGCACGCAAAGGGTACCTATGTGCAGCATGCTTGCAAAACAGATGGATACATGGGCAGGGCATGTAAACAGCGTATAGTTCTAGCCAGAGACCTGTGTGTGGGAAGGAATGTCTTTTCGCAGGCAGCAGTTGTTGTTCGCACGGTGGGGGTGAGGGTTGGGGGGGGGGGGGGGAGGGGGGCCCGGCACATTCGAGCCGCAAATTACAGGCCGCGGGCGCAGGCTGTCACGAACACCGTGGTCCAATTGAAAGAGCAAATTGTTCCTCCAGGCTCGCCTATTATTTGACAATTGAGGAAACGCCACCCACCGCAATAGAACTCCCCTCCCACCCCCCCCCCCCTTTCCCTGTGGATATATATTGAACTGCACTATGCGACACTGTGGTGGCAATTACTAGTGGAAAGAAGGCGTGAGAAAAACTAGTCTGGACTGAACAGGATCGTAGAGTCTACTATTTAAAATAATCTAGTTTAAAACAAGAAAATAATTCTGCAAAAATGTCAGAGTCTGAAAGAGAGCAAATTATTTCTGGAGAGCCTCGCTGGTCCTGTGTGTCAAACGACAGTGATAAATATAAATTCGACTAGAAAAATGTTACAAAATCAAAATTGACAAGCACAAAAAACCTCAAACAGGCACACAGTGATAACCGCGAATGTTTACATTTTAACTGACGTATAGTTTCATACGCATATATTCGAAAGCCCATGATTTTAATCAATCGTTGTTTCACTGCGAAAAAAATTTAGCAAAAATAAACAAAAAAATGCGGGGCGGGCAGTCTAGCCGAGCAGCGTGTTCGAGGCGCATCTCATTTCCCCTGGCTTCTCCAGGCTTCCTCTCCCATTCCAGATTCCATTGCGCATGTCGCGGATAAGCGGCTCGAAAGAGAGGGAAAAGCAAACATGTACACTTAGCTATGCATATTCGTAGGGGCTGGCGGGCTGCGGGAGATTGCGTGTGGCAAGGTCCGGCCTGTCTAGGGCGGATAGGGGGCCTGCGCCCAGCGCTGGTGGTATTAAACAAAGACGTAAAACGAGATGGAGGAAGGGCCGGCCCGGCCCCGCCGCTGCGGCCCAATCAAGGGCCTTGGCAAGCTCGGCGGGACGAAAATAGAGTAAGCGCTAGACGGGCTCAACCGGCACACGTGTGTGTGCGTGCGTGCGTGTGGGCGTGCGTGCGTGCGTGCGTGCGTGCGTGCGTGCGTGCGTGCGTGCGTGCGTGCGTGCGTGCGTGCGTGCGCGTGTGTGTGTGTGTGTGTGTGTGTGTGTGTGTGTGTGTGTGCGTGCGTGCGTGCGTGCGTGCGTGTGTGTGTGCCTGCTCGAAATCCCCTCGCGACTAAAGTGCGTATAAAAGCGCACATTTCGGAGGCGTGGGGACAATAAAAATGTAATCTGGAATAAAATTTGTGGAACTGGAATATGGGATGGCGCAACCATTGTCCATCCGGTTCCCAAGAGGCAACAACAGTCCTGACACAACGGACAATTCTGGAAACGCCATTTGAAAACAGGATTTTGAAGTGCGATTTTATGGATGGAAGGCTGAGACGCTAAAATAACAGCGACTGACTGGTTGGGGTGAGGGTATGACGGATTCTGCGAAGTGTATAGCGAGCTACGGGTGTACAGCTTTACAAGCTTATGTAAACTGAACTCCTACATTACATACAGATACAGTTGCATGCGCGTGTTGCACGCTGACTCTTGACACAATAGAAATCCTATTGTAATAGCAAACGTAATCCTCCAACAGAACCCCCCGTCCAACAGTGCCTCGGGTAAGCAGAGCTTGAAAGCCCCTGTGGCGCTATTTGAGGACTGGCATGCACGCACACGTCCACTCAGGGCCCGTATGCTGACAACAATTGGTACTCGAATTAAATTAGAGCGCTCTAATTCAATCGGGGTTGGCAAACGATACGCCACTTGTATCCTTCAGCACGTAAGAATTAGAGCGGTATACGGTACTTGAAATAAAATTAGAGTGAGCCACTCGAATTAGAGTAGAGCGACGCACTTGAATTAGAGTGGCACACACGCATAACACACACACACACACACACGCTCCCGCCACTGCTGCTCCTGTCATTCGACGACGATTTCTCCATTTTTCAGCGCTTTCCTCGAGTCGACGACAAAAAGTGAGCATGCAGAAAATTGAAATTTTCGGGCGAGTGGCGTATCGTCCTAACCCACTATAATTAGATTTAGAGCGCTCTAATTTTTTTGTCAGCATACGGGCCCAGAGTCCGAAAACTTCTCTTTTTAAGGAAAGGAGTTCCAGCAATTTGCAAACACACCACGAGTCCTTGTTGGGTGGTCTGTGTGTCGGCGGCGGGCGGCGGAGGCGGAGGGCGGGGCGATTGAGTCGTGTCGACCGACTCATCCGCGGTTTGGGGCTGCTCGGCCGCTGCGTTGCTGGCCGACTCGTTTTCGGGGATGGAGCCCAGTCGACGAGCCAGCCAATCCATCCTCCTGCCTGGGAGAGAGAGAGAGAGAGGACGACCGCATGTATCGACGAAACGATTACACCCTACTCGGTGGCGGGGGAATTTTTAAAAAGAGCCTCTTCCGCTTATGCGCGGCGCTTGCGGGGGGCCTAATCAGGCATTTTTCCGTTGCGAGTCTGCGTGGAGGCGAGCAAAAAAAAAAACAAGACTGATCGGTTTGCGCGCCGCAGACGCAGTATACCCCCCC
>JASAMY010001882.1:0-89109 GCA_030248085.1 Paralinhomoeus sp. GSCO2_6
TTCTCTACAAAAAGAAGCACCATAAATGTCTCATGTCAATTCTGAGACACATGGAATCTATAAGTATGACAACCACCACCACCACCACTACATCATACACACACACCCACACTATGCAAAGTGTCCAGTGATTTCCCACAAATTTGGAATCAACCATTCAACTCAACCTCAAGCAAAATTTTAAGAAGTCACACTTGTTTCAGGGCCATCATTTTTGACATTGCAACAATGCTTTCAACATGTTCTGCACCCATCAAAGAAGTATGTCACGGTGGTTCCAATGTTCCAATGTTGTGTGCCTGAGGATGGGCCCACCCCAACCCAGGGTGGGCTAGAGAAAAGAGGGAATTTTGGTGTAGGTTGGCAACTCTCCTGGTTTCATCTTACTGTGTGCAGTACCTGATGCATTGTATAAGAATTCTCTTTCCCAACTTGTTTTTGCATTTTATTTGATTGGTTTCTTGTGTGTTGTGCAAAGTTAACACAACCAACCAACCTGCAGTGCTTAAAGAAATCAGGTTCTTCAAACAGTTGTGGTATTGTTGTGCTTTTGTTATTCTCATGACTCATTAAAATAAACAAACCATTGTTTCTTCTCAAAAGTGAAATCATTCTCTGTAGGTGAGCAATGTCAGCACCAATTCTTGGCTTGACACTTTGAAAACAACTTGTACTATTATGGATAAGTTTCAGCTCTGATGTATAATACTGCAGGCTAGATAATTCATTGAGAACAGTATTATTTGAAGACAAAATCTTGCTGGAAGAAATGTAATCTGTAGCAACATAAACATGCACAGAGTTATGTAGAATGGCTGCATCTGAGTGAAGAACCTTGAAAATTAGTTGTCCCTAAAAAAATCCCAAATTACTCAGTCCTATATTCATATACCATAAACCTTATAATTAGCCCCCCGGGGGCTATTTTTTTCATTTGAGCTCTAGGAGGGTGTATAATTATAGGGGGGGGCTAATTATAGGGGGGGGCTTATAAAATGGAAGTGTCGATGAGTGGGAAGATGTGTGGTCAAAAAGGCGCATGGAGGCGATTTTTAAGAGAAAAAGGCACTGTGCACACACGTTGGTACACTCTAACACACCCTCACACAGTCTCAATACACGTACAGGGTAGGCCACTGAAAACTTCGGACATTTGATCGCCAGTTTCTCAAGCGGTCCTGCATGAATTTTGTTTAAATTTTGAGCACTTATGCAGAGAGGTCCACCTTTGATCCATGACAAATTTCAGTTTATTTGACCGACCCAATCATTTGTTATGGCCTACCATAGAGAAGAAGTCAATTTTTAAAGTGCCAACCATCACTATCAACACTCTTGGCGCACCACTTAGCCACATAACAGTTACAGAAGGTACTTAGCCACAGAACGTCAGCAGCTGGCTGGATCAGGCCTTTCACAACCATTGGGTTAGCCAAAAGGACCGAATGGCCTCCTAGATCGCCAGATCTCAGTCCTGTCGACTTCTCCATCTGGTGAAAGATATCGTAAATGCCCAGTCGCAAAATTCTGTTGAACAGTTCAAAGAAGCCATTGAGAGCGCGTTTGAACACATTGACACTGAACTCCAAGATTTGCCAATCTGTAGCTAAGTGGTGCGCCAAGAATGTTGATAGTCATGGTTGGCACTTAGAAAATTGACTCTTTCTCTACAGTAGGCCGTAACAGATGATTCGGTGGGTGGAATGAACTGAAACTTGTCGTGAATCTAAGTTAGACCTCTCTGCATAAGTGCTGGAAATTTCAACAAAATCCATTAACGCTTGAAAGGAACGCTTGAGAAATTAGCGATCAAACGTCTGAAGTTTACAGTGGCCCACCCTGTACATGTACATACATACACATACGCAACCATACATACACCCAGACATGGAAACATGTGCCTTTTAGACGATGGTCCACTTAGGGAGGGGGCATAATTATAAGGGGGGGGGGGGCTTATTAACTCAAAGTGTTCTTGGGAGGGTGTATTATTATGGGAACCGGACATCTCGGCGCTGCCATTTCGGCGCCGGACATTTCGGCGCCGCCATTTCGGCGCTGGACAATTCGGCGCCAGGTAAATTTCGGCGCCGGACGTTTCGGCGCTGGGTCATTTCGGCGCCGGACGTTTCGGCGCCAGTCCATTTAACTTGTGCAAGAGGAGCAGTGTATTTTCGGGCGCAATTGTATTGTCACTTGGGCGGCGAAGCGCGTATTGTCACTCGCGCGACAAACTGCATAAAGGAATATAATGAAATTTGTCACAACTAGAAGAACAACGAGTGCAGCGTGTCACAACGAGAAGAGGAATGGGTGCGGGTTGTCACAACGAGAAGAGGGCGCCTTGTCACAGGGAGAACTGGTGCGGCACTTACTCTTCACTCATTTCAAAGTTTTTAGCTATGCCGCGCAAAACGGTAATGATATTTGCTTCGTCAAAATCGCGCACGAGATTGACAATGCGCTCATCTGCGTCTCGGTGCCGCTTGTGCTTCTTCGGTGGAGGGTTCCCGGCAACGAGGTGCTCGTAGGCCGCGTCGCGTCCCTTCTGAATCTTGCGGAGACTGTCGACGAACTTCCAGATCGTCGGGTGGACCGCGTTGAGGTGCGACTTGAGGCGCCGGTTCGCCGCCTCTGCGTGGTTGTCGGTTCTGTCGTGGCCCAGCAGAACGCGTTCGTAGCACGTCCACATGTCACGGTGGAAGAGCGCTCTCTTGCGTCGGCCTCGGCAGTTCCAATCGCCCATGTACCTAGTTGTGCTCGAACCAGTCCAGCACAGGATCGAGCTCGTCCGGCAGGTAGTCGGCGAGCTCGACAAAAGCGGCTTCCAGGTGAGCAAGCGGCACAAACGCCAGCGCCGCCACCATTCGCGCGCGCACAGCAAACTCGGCGTCAGTGTTGTATCTACAATGCACTTGCATACACTGTACATGTGTGTGGAATGATCGTACGTGTCCCGTTCACGTGGCCATTACCTGGTCATCAGATGCTGAGCTCCCAACTGCCGGACGAGATTCTTGACGAGGTGGAAGAAGCATCCGTACAGCTGGGCGCCGGGGTACTGAGCGGCGACGGTTTCGAACGCTGCTTTCTCGAAGTCGAGGGACACGGACGTTGGCTGCGCCTCGGGACACAACGCTGAGATGGCCGCAAACAGCGCTTCGTACGTAGCACCCGACTTGCTCGGCAGAAGAGCATAAAAAATGGGGTGCACCCCACCCAATCGCTGCAGATCAACGAGTGCCCTCCAATCTGCCCAGCGGGCGCCGAAACGTCCAGCGCCGAAATGCCCCTGGCGCCAAATTGTCCAGCGCCAAAATGGCGGCGCCGAAACGTCCGGCGCCGAAATGGCGGTGCCGAGATGTCCCCAACCCATTACTATAGGGGGGGGGGCTAATTATAGGGGGGGGGGGTAATTATAGGGTTTATGGTACATATTCAAAACAGCAGGAGAGTGTAGGAGGTGTTCACTTTACAAGCAACCAATGGTCTGGGGTGGTATTGCATCATACCACCCAATACTGCATGTTTCTCAGAATTTGTATTTGCATTTGCTTTGCCAGCATTAGCTACACTTGGCATTCATTTCTGTATTTGTTGGCACCGAGCAATTGCTATCACTGGATTTGTTTGTACAACAGTGGTACATTTTACAGTTGTACATTTGTACAAGCCACAAACCTGATATATTGCAAGCCTTGATAGTGCGTCTGTGTAGATGATTTTCTTCATCAAGGTACCCAGTTTGTTATTACCTGCACCTCCAGCCTTTTGCCTTTTATCCATTGCACTGGTTCTGTTCATTGTTTTATCATTGCTGTTAAAGATATGCAAAACAGACCCATTGCTCAAAATCGCAACCATGTTTACAACCTGAAATGTGAGTACAGATTAAGCCAAACCAACAGCGAAGTGGCACCAGACCAGGTGTGCATCCAATTTCATGATGAGATGAGCAGGACTGGGTTAGGTTGAGCAAGTGCTGTGTCTCACATAACATAAACCTTCACATTTACCCTTGCCTAGTGCCAACTTGCTCAATTCTGACTATAGGAGGAATTGTTACTGGATGGGGCTCATTTCTATGGCTTATCATTTTTGTGGGAAAATTGCAAAAGCTGATTTCATGTGCATACACACACTCTCACATATACTGGTGTCTCAAAATACCATAAACGTGCATACACACATACTGGTACATTCATGTTCACACCAACACACAGAACAAAATTGGTCAGGTAGATGTTAAAGCACTGTTTGCATGGTATATAATCTTGGGACTGATAAGCTGAAATGAACTATGAAGTTGGGAGAGTTTTTGAGTGTACGCTACTGTGTGGACTCAGGTCTGGTTTGCGGCCCTCTGTACCAGTATAGCACCCATATTTTGGTCGATGGGGCTGCCTATTTGTCATTGATCGCTCGACAGCAGACAGAGATACTGGTAGCTCTGTCTGATGTTCAGCTGGAGACGGACTGCCACCACTGCTGCCAGACACATATACTGGCATCTCTGACCTGTGCTCATCTGGTAGCCAGCTGCTGCCACTGCCGCCAGACAAAGATACCAGTATCCTTGTCTGGCACTGACTTGGAGGCCACCTGCTACTGCTGCTGCCGGACCGGGATGCCAGTATCTCTGTTCAGTGCCGGCTGCGCTTGTCTCACTGGGGGCGCTTGGGGCAACATTGTTGGCTTGTTTGCATAGTTGCTGTAACCTTGGTTGAGCGTCCTAAGCATTGAATTGCAGCCGTTGAGGTGGGCTGCACCACTGTGGCACTTCGGGCGCTAACTTGAGGTGCCTGCCGAATGATTTTTTAATGATTTTGACATGACGAACCAGCATATGCACGAATCACGACTTCAAGGCGTCTGCCCCTGCGCACCACATTGTTTTGCATTGCTGCTACATCACCGGATCAAATTCGACAGCCTTGGGATAGTGGCAGACAGGTAGAGGCGGACGGGTGCGTTCCGAACTTTGAGCCTCCAGATAAATGTTGGACACAGATACAGGTATCCCTGTCCGTCGGCAGTGGCGACAGGGCGCCTCCAGCTGACTGCCGGACACTTCATTGGCAGTGGTGGCAGGGAGCCCCAGATGAATGCTGGACACAGATACCAGTGCCTGTGTCCACCAATGGTCACAGATACCAGTATATATTTGTGTCCATTGGCAGCAGTGGCAGGGGGCCTCCAGCTGAACGGTGGACATCCGCCAACAGACACAGATACTGGTATCCCTGTCCATTGGCAGTTGTGGCAGGTGGCGTCCAGTTGAGCGCTGGGCACAGATACTGGTATCTGTTTCCATTGGCAGCGGCAGCAGAGAGCCCCCAGATGAATGTTGGACACAGATACTGGTACATCTGTGTCCAGATAAGTTCAAAACAACCTTTTTATGGGGCCACATACTATAACTGAGTCACTGTGTGTTGCACCTCTTCTATCAACAATATAATATAGCAATTATGTCACACAAATGCTGCATTCCCCTTGAAATGGAGCTGCACAAAGTAGGAGAGATTGCTGACCACCATAAATACTGGATGCACCACTGCCATAACAGTGACACTAAAACAACAACCAACATCTGAATACTTGAAGAGGAGAAGCAAGGCATCGACTGCATTTCCTGCATTAAATCTTAAGTTATGGAAGTCTATCTTAATGAAATTGGTTTTGCATTCTCTTATCATGACATTTTCTACTGCTGTACTATGCCAATTATATGGCCCAAATTCCATCATAGATCTGTCAAGGTCTGAAGAAAGAGAAATTGAAAGTGAACAGAGAATTCCCAAGCATTTGTCTGGCTTGCTCAAGTAGAAATTGTTGTTTGAATTGCATGTTTTCATATTTTTTTGACCAGCTTTTCGAATCAACACAACATTAATGTTGCTCATAATAGCTGACTTTGTTTTATCAAGTTTGTATGATAAGTAGTCTAGTCAATGCAAAGATGTTTTTTGATGTACATGTATATATATGGTAAATGTAGTGTCAAATTAAGAACGTACACAATTCAGCAATAGTTCCCCAAGCCCACAATGCCCACAGGGTACTAGTGGAGAATTTGTAGTACTATAGTATTGCATGCATGTGTAAACCACAGATTTGACTGCCTTCTCTGGAATGACATGTGTGCACTGTTGTACAGGGCTTTTTTATATGTCCCAACTTTGTTGTCCTATGATTTCAGAAAAATCCATTAACATAAGCGATAGTTATGCCCATCCCATTTGGATTTGGTTGATATAGCTGCAAGCATCCCATTGGACCAAACTTGGTGAAAATGTTAATCATGTTATTGTGTTTAATGCCTGAAATTTCATCAACCACACTGTTTAGAAGTCAGTGAGCTATCTGATCCTCAACGCCAAGACATAGGCCAAGAGAGGTTGCAGGGATGCACACCCCAAAGCTACAGCATGGAAAGACAGGATGAAGGATGGAGGATGAAGACATGTGATAGCCAATCATATCCTGGTACTCTTTCCTCTTGTGCCTGTCTACAGCATCTTTCAAAGATTGGGTGCAAAAGTTGCCAATGTTATTCCCATTGCATGACACTGCATTTCTATTGGATTGCCCTGTCCACTACACACATTCATTCTGCATGGGTGCTTAATTGAAAACTATACAGTCCAGTATTTTTATTTTCGTTCCGGTAGGTTGAATACGATGATGTGAGCAGCAATTTCACCAAGTTTGGCCCAAATGGGACGCTCGCAGCAGGTGCAATCGCGCTTTCACAGACGCAAAAATTCGTCGAAAACGTCCTCTTCTTGAAAGTAGCATAATTATCACTTACATTAATGGATTCTAGTAAAATCTTAGGACACCAAATGACAAACCAGTGAATACACTCACTCATAATGTCCACCCCAAAGACCAATGGCAGCTCAAGCTATTTGCTGACCGATTTGGAACATATAAAAAACCCTGTATGTTTAGTTAGTAGCAATGGGTACAGCTAAATCTCTAAAATCAGACAAACAAAATATTATAGTTTCTTTGCAAAGACTTCTAGCTGTGGAATCTGTTTTTTCAAGCAAGAGGCCATGCAAACTTTAACACTTGGAAATGTCTCCCCACTGGTAGCATCACTGATGAGTGCACAGCTGGCAATGTGCAGTGGATTGCTGAAAATGTGCTCCTACATGTACATCTCTTAAGATTTATCACAATGTAGTTTATGCCTGTAGTTACTCTTTACACACAAACTGTTATATCGTAAATGCTGTAGGAAGGAAAAGCTCATGTACATTGTACACTGTACACATACATTGTGTATTTGTGCATATGCATTGTGAAGTATTTAAGTAAACATCGTGCAGCATAAAATTCACTACGAATCAACTCGAGCAGCATATACAGGGTGTCCCGCCCTCCTGTCGCACCTTTGTCAAAGCGTAACTCGGGTCTGGGAGAACCGATTCAAACCAAATTTTAAGCACTTATAGCAAGTAGTTCAACTTAGGCTTTTGCTAAGTTTCAACCAAATCGGCTGGACCGTTTCGAAGTTACACGTTGTCAAGTGGACGAGGCGATATTTTTCTGTGGCGAGGCCAAATTGAGAGGCAACAGCTGATGAGTTGACTTTTTGGCGGTTTCTCAATCGTCGCTGCAACATGTGTTGCACAGTAGAGCCAGTTCTTGCTGGTTTTAGCATTCTATGAGGATGAGCGCCCACAGAGCCGGTTTCTTCAACTCATTTTACAGTCGCTGCAGCGGTTCCTCATTGGCAACTTTGGTAAGGGATATTCAACTTTAAACCTACTGATTGTTTTTTTTTTCTTCAATATGCACCTTATGAAGCCGTTTAACAAGAAAGGCCCGCATGCCCCATGTAAATTGGTGGCTTGACGCTTTACCAAAAAACAGGTCTTAGAAATAAAAAAGACAAAACAATATGAAAAACGCAACAATTTGCTTGCAATGGTGTAACTTTAAAATGGTGCAGCCAATTTGCTTGAAACTATGCGAAAACCTAAGTTGGACTACTTGCTATAAGTGCTTAAAATTTGGTTCAAATCGGTTCTCCCAGACCCGAGTTATGCTTTAACAAAAGGTGCGACAGGAGGGCGGGACACCCTGTATTTATCACAAAACACAGAGGAAACCAAGTCAAAGTATGGTGGGTGTCCTCATTGGGTCAAATCAAATCGCTATCAACCTGGGTATCGCCAAGTAAGGGGATTGTGGAGAATAAATGGCCCTTGACCAGGGTGGGTCCCAGCAGCTAGATGCTAAGGGGCTAGATGTCCAGAATGAGAAATTCTCATGAAATTAGGATGTTTGCTGGAAAACCAATGTTGCATTCTGCAGGCTTATTCCCTTAAGCTACTATCGAGCATTGTCTATTTGTCTGTAAAATTGTATTTGGCAATGAGGCATTATAAGTAATGAAATATTCCTTGGCATATCTACTTATTGCTACTGTGATTTTGTTAAATAAAACGAAGCAACATGATAAGTTCAAAAACAATTCACCTATTATAATTTGACATCATCCATTGTAAACCATGCAAATTCCATAATATCTTTGTTCTGTTTTGTTGACAATGTCTGGAACTGTCCTGCATCTCCATTCTTTGCGATCTGGCTGCACCTTGCATCCAACTATATCCTCTTGTTCCAGTCAGGTCAGCATTCAAACTTTTGACTGTGGTTTGGAAACAAGCTGCTCGATCTTTCAAATGCTTCACATTCTCCCATTCTACCTTTGACATATACAAAACTTTTCTTTGACTTATCTTTGTCTAAATGATAGTCCAAGTGAGTAGTGTTTGCAGCAGCTGAGTTCCATCACAACATTTATGTAAGTGAAACAAATCACTAAGTAAATACTGAAACTTGCTTTTAGTATGTAATGTTTGGTTTAGCATGCCTGTAGTTGTGACTACTCGATGGCCCAACTACTGCAAAGCCTATGATAAATGCATCCTTCCATTATGATAAGCACCTCACAGTCCAGAATCACCATAGCTCTCCACCCTATTTTTAAAAGGTAAGCTCTGTGAGGGAGGTGCACTTTGGGGGGGGGGATTGGGTCAACCCCCACAACTAAAGGGTGTTTTTTTCTTTCTTGAATAACTTTTGTTTCCTCTGCTGGATTGTAGTGAAATTTGAAATACTCATAGCCAAGACTTTAGGATTTTGCTGAAAAAAAATCGTCAGATTTGGTTGAGGATTCTGAGAGTCATGGTGCTCCAAATCAGACTCTCTTTTTTTGGCAGATTTTACAAACGAAATCGTTCGTATCGTAACTAACCAGTACTGTATGCCAAATTTCAAATGTTTTCCTCAAATGTTTGGTGCTGATCAGTTAATCGGTTAAACTGTGAAAATCAATAAAGTACTTGCAGATTACCTAGGGTATGTATACCACAAAATCGATCTTTGTGCAAATTCATAGCATTTGCAAATCCCACCACCAATCATGGCCAAACATGGAGAATTGCTTTGTATGGTACTCTCTACATCTGATAACAATTTGAAGCAGATTCATGAAGCGGAATGATAGTTATTCAAAATTTCCCCTCGGCACTTTCAACACTTTAACAAAAACAGAACACACCATGTCTGAATGAACGTATGGGACACTCACCCTGTTGATCATACCGACTAACTTGTTCTTGACATTCAGAATCAATTCTCCAGTCTGAGCCAAAGGGATTATCACTGCAGCATTTGGCTTGCCTCTTTGATTGCCAAAGTGCATGCTCAGCACAGGTGTTGCATTAAGGCATGGACAACGGTTGTCCCAAATACAAAAACAGTGACTGAGTGGAATATTGAAATCGCAGCCCATGTATGGTTCTAAAATTATTTAACCATTAGCATGTACAGCTCTAAACATGTGTTCAAATACTTCGTTAGTGTCACCACTGGCCATCATGGTTCCTATTTTGAGCTAACAAGTATGCTAAGTCAAATGGCCTGATAAGTTGTTTTATTATGACATTGCAACTGATACAATTTTATGAAAAAAGCATTAACTGTGTTTCTGACTGTCTTTTTTTCTAGCCTGAAGTTGGGCTACTGTATATACTCCAATAGTGTCCATCTCTACAATGGTAAATGCCCTTCCAATAGTGCCTCTGGGTATGGAGAGGTTCAAAGAATGGTGCTCCCAACCCCCTCCAATAGTGCCCAGGCCAGGGGGACAAGAAGGAAAATATTGTGGTCATCACAAAAACACATAGGCTCATTACCGGTGCACGACAAAAGCCCCCTCGTCAAAAGCTCCCGCGACAAAAGCTCCCACGTCAAAAGCCCCCCCCCCCCTGTCAGAAGCCCCCCCCCCCCCCCCGTCAAAAGCCCCCGCGTCAAAAGCCCCCCATTAGCTGATCGGCTGATCTCATCTCAGTAAGAGACGCAGACGCCGACGCTAATGCCAAACCTATTGTTAACCATTCACCGTGACCTACAATGTATATGCTGTGTCGCAGCCACGCCGATTTGACGTGGTGGTGCCGATGCCGCCGAACAAGGCGCAGGCGACGTACACGCGCATGTTCCGCACAACCGTCGAGCTGTGCCCTGCGACCGTGATTCGCTCCTTCCACTGCGACTTTGAGCTCGCGACGCTCAACGCCGTGGTAAAGATTTTGCCACACGTACGCGTCGCCGACTGTTACTTTCGCTTCGGCCTGACCTATGGCAGTGCGTTGTCGACGGCGACATGTCAGCAATGTGCGCGTCGGCAGCGACATTTCAGCAATGTGAACCAGTCGGTGTGGCGCTTCCTTCCGACCACGACACTCGCTTCCAGAAGAAAGCGATGGAGTGGGATGACGTCTGGCTGCACGTGTCTTTCGACGACAACTGCCCCTTCCTCATCTACTTCCGCGCCTTCGCGAAACTTAGCCCTTTCGCTGTATTTGAGGGGGCTTTTGACGCGGGGGCTTTTGACGGGGGGGGGGGGGCTTTTGACGCGGGGGCTTTTGACGTGGGGGCTTTTGTCGTGGGGGCTTTTGACGCGTAGCCCTCATTACTGAAGGATTCACAAATGGTGCTCAGTAGTGTAATGGTAGTGGTAGTGAAAAGTACTACATATAACGATAGGATAGTGAAGTGCGCCCACCTGCGTAAACGCCACACTGAAATGGACAAAACTTTGGTGCTTTTTCCTTCGTCATTCGTTGGCTGCCAAATTGGGAAATGTATGCTGTTGCCTCTTTGCATGCATCGGGGTCAATGACATGTCCTTGAATCCTTTTCACACAGGTTGAAGGATTTCAGAACAAACATGGTTGTGGAGATGCCACATGTGGAGACATGGATTGAAAGGAAGTGGAAAGGGTTGCAGTGCTGGGATTTGATTGTAGGTATGTCTCAGGAATACCAGTCAACCACTACACCACACCACACTTGCACGGCTCCTAGACACAAAAAACGCATGATGAGATGCCACATGTGGAGACATGGATTGAAAGGAAGTGGAAAGGGTTGCAGTGCTGGGATTTGATTGTAGGTATGTCTCAGGAATACCAGTCAACCACTACACCACACCACACTTGCACGGCTCCTAGACACAAAAAACGCATGATGAGATAGGCAAATCGTTGGATGTTGGTGTACTGTTGTTATCTGTAACTGAGAGGTCGTTGAAGCTCTGAATCAATCTCCTCTCCCTACCATAACCCAAACCACTCTAAGATTATCAGTTCCAACCACTCAAAGTTCCAACCACTGCCACTACTTTGAGTAGGTACATGTAGATAGGTAGGGGAATGTTCCCAACAATCTGGGGGATTGGGTCAGGTTGCGGCCCACCACCCTCAAAGGCCACCCCATCCCCCCTTCAAGGGCCACCCCACTCTCACCTAGCTTCACAAGGTTGCGTATGAGTGACGGAGGAAGAGTGGGAGGTTGGAGGGTGCAGGATGCTGCTTAGCGCAGTTGGTGCTTTATGGTACATGTTATCGGTTTTGCCAATTCCCATTTCAAATTGAATTTTGCTAGTGCATTGAGTGAAAAGAATCCCGGATTCATCCATGTCCAGCTCGTTGCCAAATTTCACATCATTCTCGTCCTGTGTGTCCAGAAACTTTATCAGTTCGTAAGTGAAAACCTTTTCATCCTTTAGGCCCTTGTCATTTGGGCTACTGAACACTCGGACTGTAAGGAGATCTTGTTGGTCATCTCGACGCCATTGGTGCGGCTCGTCCTCGGGACGATAGTAGGCGTCTATAAACTCGACGCCTTCCAGCGTCGTTCGAATCACCATCGCATCCGCGGTCATTCCAGTCGCTTGGAAGATGTTCTGAAAACTCATGTGTGTGTGTGTGTGGGGGGGGGGGGGTGTACTGTCACAACAATGGTGTATTGTGTAGGCATACAGACGAGTATACCACTCATCTGAGTTAGTCTATTGGTCCCTGCTACCGTGGTTTGTTGCACGTGGTTGGCAACAACACGACACCCTGCAGAACTATGTAACTGTCATATGCTCCTCCAATAGTGCCCCCTCCTAACAATAGTGTATCCCGTTTCAAGCAATGGTGAAAGTTGAGGTTGAAGCAAGTGCTCCAGAGGCGCAATTGTAGCATTTACGGTACATACAGCGCACCTCCACTTTGTAGACCAGATAGTCATGGAGCTTGGTGTTCCGCACGGTCACCAGATACCTCATGACGCCCGGTTGCTCCCGAATCAGCCTCACGTCGTACTTGCAATGCGGCCTCTGACCCAACTCAAAGTCCGTGCAGTCGAACCTCAGGTGCTGGCACTCTCCGTTGTAGAGACTAACGTCGTCCAAGTAGAGCCTGAACCACCAGTGCGTACGGGGCCGTGGATGGCGTGGTGATAGAGAATCGGCCTCTTGCGCGCAAGGTCCTGGGTTCGATTCTCGATGGATCCACTATGCACGTGTCTTTCCCAATCCATGGAATTCTCTCGTGCTGTCGCAATCCTAGATTACAGATGGCGTTATTCCGAATGTCTTTGGCTATTTATGCAGCTCGAGACAGGAAGGCGTCATGGAGAAAGGTATGCTCTATGGGCCATGCTATATATGCTACCTATATGCTATATATATATATGGCCTTATAGCATTGAACCTAGTACAACAACCAACAACAACAAGTGCTACATACCGTAAATCCTTCAATTGAGCCCCCTCCCTTCCAGTTCCAATAGTCCCCCCCCCCCTACAATAGTGCCCCCAGCTACAGCACGGTTCAAAGTAGTGTGCCCCCTCCAATGGTACCCCTGGGTTAGGGGTGATGTTAGTACATATATATCGTGTATGCACACTACTACTGGTAATAACAGACGTTTCAGCAACTATGTATTAAGTAACCATTAAATGGAGAAACAGCAAACAAAAATCGGCAATTTTGACAGCAAAATTAGCACAACCATTCAAATTTAAGTAGAGGGTTGAACGAATAGTGCCCATTCCAATTGGTTCAATCTCAGATCAAAGCAAAGTCTGATCAAATGCAAATGCATGCATGCATCCCCATGCACACTGCATCCCCAGTGTGCGCATCCATGCAGTGTGTATGTGTGCACTGTGCATGCATGCCATGCATGCTCCATAAAACACAATACATGCACATGCACACACACACATGCACATGTACACGGTACGACTGCATGCACACACACACACATGCATGCATCCCCAGAAGTAATGACACGCAAAGAATGTCAGCAGCCGCAAACCAACCAGTAGTCTTGGAAGAATCTGTACTGGGTCACGAGCTCCGTGCACCGCCTTGGACTGGACGAGACGTGTGAGTGCTTTGAGACCAGAGTCAGAAGTGTACGCCTCTTCTCCTTGAGGTCGTCACCCCTCGCGATGCAGAAGATGTCGAGATAGTCCGTCCTACCGTAGACGTCAATGTTCGCCCAGTGGTCCTTCAACACTGTTCCCATAGTGACGTTCTTGACGCAGGAGCTGCAAGCAAGGGCAGGTGAATAGAGAAGCTCCTTCACTCTCTCCAATAGTGCCCCGCTGGGCAAGAAGTACCACATGATTTGTGTTATGTGGGGAGAAATACTAAAGCAGTAGCTGCGTTTATATGGTGTACTGTGTGCACAGCTACACCCATTATAATGACATTTCAGCTGCTTTGAACTGTTAACCACCTAAGGAACGCTGTACCATGAACGAAACTCCGTCTAAACAGCGAGCACATTGTCACGCTTCCAACATACCGTGGTCAACTGTGTATTTGCTCGTACTGTACTATCAGAACTGTAAGTTGGGTCCTGTTTCTGACGTGCAATTTCCAAGTTCATTGCGTCTGAGTTGCTGCAACGTCTTTCACTGGTTCGACGCACAAGTGGTCCCCTCCACTGATCGCCCTCTCTCCTCTAGTAAACGCCCTGTATAGAGGGCGCGTTAAAAATAAAATTGAGCTCCCCTGGCACCCAAGTGCATTGTGTGAGTTGGGAAGTGGTGGGGATTGGTGGGACTTACCTAGCATGTAGAGGTGCGATTAGAGAAAACGTGTTCAGCACATGCAAAAAGTATCGACCACCTATATCGTCTCAAGACTTTCCGCCTGCGGGCATCGTTAATTCCAATCGTCTTCTCAATGAATCCTTTCAGAAATTGCTCGCTTTCCTCGTACGTGCCTTGCGCGAGAACAAAGATGTGCTGATCAGCGTTGGTTCTCAGCTCGTTTTCTATGCACGCTCTGTCCTGATCGTTCTTGGCCAGCGTTTCAATGTCGAAGTCTGGTTCATATATTGACGACCTAGAATATGTTTTGAGATGTTCTCATTTAGGGTACCTATTTTAGAAAACCCCTACCTACCCAGGGAACCAACGAACCTACTACACCGCAACTCCTCCAATAGTGCCTCCCTATCAAATTGTGGACCCTCAAATTTTGCACCCAGGTGCAGAGAGTTTGCAATAATAGTTCACTCCCGTCAGATATAGTGCTGCTGGGGGCATGTGATTTGTGCCGTACATGGATCAAAATGAATCAGTTGCCTACCGAAAACCCAATGATTAGCTGTCAGTCATGTACACAGCAGTACACTGACACGCATGTACACGTTGTACGTTATGCAGGCAATTTTCCTGCGCACGAATTTCTCTCTGCTTACTCAAAGTCGAGTAGGGGACTTGCGAGAGCGAATTTCAGAAATTGAGGCAGCTTATGCGCCACGAGTTGGCCATGGGACGCTAGCGACAGGTCACGAAAGAGGTCCGTCGACAAGCGCCCGCTCCCAAGGCTGCTGCTTTTGTACAGCATGTAATCGACGTAGCTCGCTGAATTAGAAAACTCAAACACCAGCAAGAGACCAGCCTAACGTGCGCGCGACCACGCGACCACGCGCACGCACGCACGCACGCACGCACGCACGCACGCACGCAGGCACGCACGCACGCACGCACGCACGCACGCACGCACGCACGCACGCACGCACGCACGCACGCATGCACGCACGCACGCACGCAGGTACGCACACATACACACACACACGCGCGCGCGCACGCAAGAACGCATGCAGGCACGCACCGGCCCGCACACGCACACACGCACGCACGCACGCACGCACGCACGCACGCACGCACGCACGCACGCACGCACGCACGCACGCACGCACGCACGCACGCACGCACGCAGGCACGCAGGCAGGCAGGCAGGCAGGCACGCACGCACGCACGCACGCACGCACGCACGGACGGACGCACGCACCAGGGGCGAGAAATTGAAGTGACGGCAGCTTTCCAGCTGGCATGTGGAGAAAAACATCGCCTCTTGCCGTGGGCAGTTCTAGACGCAGGTCATGAAATGACCGAAGCCGCGCCGCGTGCGATTGCGCGCACAGCAACGCTAGCAAAAGCTGCGTCGTCCCACACGACATCGCCGGTCAGAAGCTCACAACTTTCTTTAACAATGCGAAGTCTGCGGCATACATGTATGTACACGTCTACACTAACAAATGTGGAGCGCAAAGGACGCTTAGGCGTGGAACGACATCGAATATTCAATGGACATTGTAGACACCCCTCGCGGAATAATCAAAAAGTACTGGCACCAGCAGAGAGACGTTGAATTTCAGCCGCGTTGCCTCCAGTCTTCGTTTGAACGCGCGCCTTAAAGGGCATTCTTCAGTGGCGCCAGATCTCTTTGCACCTGAGGAGCCACAATGTCAATCCTTAGAGCCGCGATATCAGTCCGCGAAGGAGCCACGACCAAAAACGACACAAACGGTTTTTCCATCGCGAATTTGCCCACCTGAATACGGTAGCGCGCGCGATTCAACACGAGACCAATAAAGACTGATGAAGATCAGAGCAAAATGTTCAAAGTTCCCAACATCGCGGGTCTCGGTCTCGGTCTCGGTTTTCCCATGCCAAACAGTGAAGACGGAGACCAAGACCGAGACCGGGAAGACCGTTAATTGGGAATCTGCATTAAAGTTTGCTCTGCATGTGTTCCATCATGGACATCAAAGTCAGCTTCAAGAGGGAACGTGGCAACGTGATGCGCAACAGATTGAAGACTCGTTAAGGCTGATTCACAATTAACGGTCTTCCCATCGGTCTCGGTCTCGGTCTCGGTCTCTGTCTTCGCATCGGTCTCGGTCTTGGTCTCGGTCTTTTTGACCCATGCAAAACTGACAACGCGTTGCCTCCGGTCTTTCAATGATCTTCGGTCGAATGCGCGCGTTTCAGCGTGTTAAAGAGCGTACTGTGGCCCTCGTTTTCGACCTGTTTCATTTTTTATGCGACTTCCATAGGAAACAAAAAATGCACACGCAGAGACGACGGGAACGCACTATCACCAGACAAACAGATAGACATTGTACGGCAGACGCAGACCGCCGCCAGCGCTTCTGGTCGCCGCCAGGGGCGCGGACGCCGCTACCTACCGGAGCAGTCGTCAGCTTCTGGCTGCCGCCGTTTTTTTTTGATTTTTGGTATAAGAGCAGTCGTCAATTATCCAAGGAGACGGCGCCACCTCCACCTGTTGAATACGACGCATCGTAAACTCTTCCTTGTTTTCAATTTCGGCAAATTTCCTAGTCGCTTCACCCTTATGCGAATACCGACAAATTCTTTGAGGGTGACGGCTATAGTAAAGCGTGACTACGGTAGCGCGCGTTCAACACGAGTTCAATGAAGACCGATGAAGACCGGAGCAAATGTTCAAAGTTCCCAACATCGTCGGTCTCGGTCTCGGTCTCGGTCTTCACATCGGTCTTGGCTGTTTAGCATGGGAAGACCGAGACCGAGACCGAGACCGAGACCGAGACCGATGGGAAGACCGTTAATTATGAATCAGCCTTTAGTAAGTCGGTTTAGTCTCATTGTTTATTCGATGCGCAAAACGAACATAAATATATATATATATATATATATATATATGTATAGAGCAATGCAGCTTGCACAACCCATTGTTTCTGTCTCCAGTTGTGTAACTGGGACTTGGTCAGGTCATAACAGTGTCTCATTGGGTAGCATGTTCTGCAGCAGCAGTGATGTGAGCCAATACATGGCAAGCTATGCTGTGAGCATAGATTCATAAAAAGTGTCTCATTGGGTCGCACGTTCTGCAGCAGCAGTGACATGAGCCAATACATGGCAAGCTACTCTGTGAGCATAGATTCATAAAAGTGTCTCATTGGGTAGCATGTTCTGCAGCAGCAGTGACGTGAGCCAATACATGGCAAGCTATGCTGTGAGCATAGATTCGTATCAGTGTCTCATTGGGTAGCATGTTCTGCAGCAGCACTGACATGAGCCAATACATGGCAAGCTATGCTGTGAGCATAGATTTGTAACAGTGTCTCATTGGTAGCATGTTCTGCAGCAGCAGTGACCTGAGCCAATACATGGCAAGCTATGCTGCGAGCATAGATTCGTAACAGTGTCTCATTGGGTAGCATGTTCTGCAGCAGCAGTGATGTGAGCCAATACATGGCAAGCTATGCTGTGAGCATAGATTCGTAACAGTGTCTCATTGGGTAGCATGTTCTGCAGCAGCAGTGATGTGAGCCAATACATGGCAAGCTATGTTATCAGCATAGATTCTTAACAGTGTCTCATTGGTAGCATGTTCTGCAGCAGCAGTGATGTGAGTCAATACATGGCAAGCTATGCTGTGAGCATAGATTCGTAACAGTGTCTCATTGGGTAGCATGTTCTGCAGCAGCAGTGATGTGAGCCAATACATGGCAAGCTATGCTGTGAGCATAGATTCGTAACAGTGTCTCATTGGGTAGTATGTTCTGCAGCAGCACTGACATGAGCCAATACATGGCAAGCTATGCTGTGAGCATAGATTTGTAACAGTGTCTCATTGGGTAGCATGTTCTGCAGCAGCAGTGACATGAGCCAATACATGGCAAGCTATGCTGTGAGCATAGATTCATAATAGTGTCACATTGGGAGGCATGTTCTGCAGCAGCAGTGATGTGAGCCAATACATGGCAAGCTATGCTGTGAGCACAGATTCGTAACAGTGTCTCATTGGGTAGCATGTTCTGCAGCAGCAGTGATGTGAGCCAATACATGGCAAGCTATGCTGTGAGCATAGATTCGTAACAGTGTCTCATTGGGTAGTATGTTCTGCAGCAGCACTGACATGAGCCAATACATGGCAAGCTATGCTGTGAGCATAGATTCACAAAAGTGTCTCATTGGGTAGCGTGTTCTGCAGCAGCAGTGATGTGAGCCAATACATGGCAAGCTATGCTGTGAGCATAGATTCGTAACAGTGTCTCATTGGGTAGCATGTTCTGCAGCAGCAGTGACATGAGCCAATACATGGCAAGCTACTCTGTGAGCATAGATTCACAAAAGTGTCTCATTGGGTAGCATGTTCTGCAGCAGCAGTGATGTGAGCCAATACATGGCAAGCTATGCTGTGAGCATAGATTCATAAAGTGTCTCATTGGGTAGCATGTTCTGCAGCAGCAGTGACATGAGCCAATACATGGCAAGGTACTCCATGAGCATAGATTCACAAAAGTGTCTCATTGGGTAGCATGTTCTGCAGCAGCAGTGACATGAGCCAATACATGGCAAGCTATGCTGTCAGCATAGATTCTTAACAGTGTCTCATTGGGTCACATGTTCTGCAGCAACAGTGACATGAGCCAATACATGGCAAGCTATGCTGTGCACATAGATTCGAAACAGTGTCTCATTGGGTCACATGTTCTGCAGCAGCAGTGACATGAGCCAATACATGGCAAGCTATGCTGTCAGTAGAGTTGGGAAAAATACGTTTTGACTTTGGACCAGCGTATTTTTTTGAAAAAATACGGTATTTGTTTAAAAAATACGTATCTTTTGTATTTTTTTAGAGTACGTATGTACAGGTACCGTACATCATAGTAAGCTATCAGCGAAGTGTCCAAAGCTTAAAAATCGGTACATAAAGTAGGTCGAACGCTGTAAAACTGTGCAAGCATGCAAGTAGACGAGTAGGAGTGTTTGTGCGTGCGTGTGAGTGGGTGTGAGGTGAGTGTGTGGGTGAGTGGTGCGTAAGCGGAGTAATGAGCGACCAAGAGATTTGGTTGGCAATTGGCATCCAACAAAGTGAGAAATGGGGGGCACGCATCCAAGAACGCGAAGCAGGTCGACGCGACACTAAGAACGCGACGAGCTAACAATAGCAAAAGCTAGCAGAACCAATTGTTGGGTTCGCGTCCGCTGCGTCCAAAACATAATGTAAGCAAAAGCTAAGCATCGTAAGAATAATGTGATGTCAAACAAATCGTCTTGTGGTAAGTCTACCCACTACACAACTCTCATATATGCTGTTCAATGTATGGTACATTGATTAATAACAAATGTTTTATTATCTATTGTAGATTGATTCAACAAAATACAGGCTTACGACTCAAAATTACGACTACTACCTTACGATTACGACTACGACGGTATTTTTTAAAAATAAGATACAGGCGGCGGCGTATTTTTTTAAAAAAATACGTGTATTTTTTTTGAAAAAATACGTTTAAAAAAATACGCGCCCAACTCTAGCTGTCGGCATAGATTCTTAACAGTGTCTCATTGGGTAGCATGTTCTGCAGCAGCAGTGACATGAGCCAATACATGGCAAGCTATGCTGTCAGCATAGATTCTTAACAGTGTCTCATTGGGTCACATGTTCTGCAGCAGCAGTGACATGAGCCAATACATGGCAAGCTATGCTGTCAGCATAGATTTGCAGAAGATGGGCAGGAAGGCTGGGCTGCGACTGACGAGCGGCGACGACGGCTGGCAACAGCTGGGGCTGCTGGTCTTGACCGCACAGCTGCTGACGGCGGAGGAGGCAACGGGGTGAGGTATCAGCTCGGAAGCTGGCGGCCGGTGGGAGGCACACAGCTCTTCCCAAACCTGCCCGACCTCGCGCCCCTTCAACCTCGACCGAGAGCGGCGGCGGCTACTTGCTCTCCCTCTCCCCAAAATTCCCCAAAATCGCCCGCCCTCGTGGCCCTCGATTCCCGCGCGCTCGCCCCCCTCTCTGCTCTCTCCCTGAGTTCGACCCTCGGCTTCTAACCCACGCTCGTGTCGCGCCACGCTACTGTGTAGTGGGCGGACACCTCTCTCCTTTTCTCCCTTTTTCTCCAAAGCCAGAACGCGCCGAAGCCCGGAGGCACAACAGTCGCACGCGCCTGCTTCTCCACCACTCTGCACTCGCGCGGCCCGAACTCTCAAAAGGGGACGCGCTCTAAAGCCGAGAAAACGCACAGAGTGACCGACAGACGTACCGGTCACTACACAGGCGCGTAGAAATGGGAAAACGCGCCACAGAAAACCATCGTCCGACAGCCGGCTGACGCAATCACCGGGCTACTGTAGGACACCGGTTTAACTCACAACCAAATAGAAAACCGAACAAAATAAAGCCAAAGGGGGAAGGGGGCGGGGGATGGGGAAGTGGACGGGGGAAAGGGTGAGGGACTTTACAGTCTCCCTCCCCAATGTGGACACCGTCCACCAAGCAGCGTGTCAAAGCGACGGGGGGGAATGTCGATGCCCTGGGGACCCAAGCACTCACAGGGCCTTTAGTGAGCACCCTGCCGTTCAGTTGATCGAGGAAGAGGCGGTCGACGCCGCGGCACTGCCGTGAGGTCGAGCGCGCATCTCCTCCTGCTGCTCCTTCTCCAGTCGCTTCTTGAGCTTGGCGAGCTCCGCGTCGAACACGGCCTGCCGTTCGGCAGTGAGCCTCGCTGGGAAGCGAGCCATCATGCTGGCCACCCGGGCCGACAACGACGCCTTCTCGCTCCTCAGCGTCGCCAACTCCACCCGCATGTCGTGCAACTTGCGGTCCGCCTCCTTCTTGGCTTGGAAGTTCTTCTCCGCCTCCCTGGCGAGCACCAGCCTGACCTTGCTCTCGATCCTCCCCAACCGGAACAGGGTCAGCTCGCTGCGCCCCAGAGCCGACACGACGTCGCTCATCAGAAGGCGCAGCGCCGGTGGGACGCTGTTCAAATCGACGACGCTCTGCACCAAGTTGTGCTGAAGATTCGGCAGAGCTTGCTCCATCAGCATGGCCTGCGGCCACATCTCTTGAACGAGTCGGATGCTGTCACGGCGCTCGATGGTCGTCGTGTTGCGCGAGACCTCGTTCATCGCCCTGATCAGGACGTTGAGATGGCCAGACCAGCCTCTCAGCACGACCAAGTCGTTCACCACTCTGTCGGCGTCGCCCCAGTTGGTGGGTGCCAACAGTCCGCCAATGAGCTCGATCGAGCGCTTCAGCGCGTCGGCCTCGTCGCCGACAATCCCGCGCTGGTGCAGTTCGGTCACTGGAGTCCCGGCCTTGAAGCCGTACTGGACGCTCCCCTTGATCAAAGCGGCCGTCTCGCCGGTATGGAAGAACCAAAGCCGACGGGCCAGCTTGAACACCGGTTCCCTACTTCTGCCGCACATGCCCAGACGAATCGACGCGCAGAAGAAGTGGGCCATGAGGATGGGCCACAACGCTTCCACGTCCGCCTGCATGTACCGCCCGACCGCTAGCTGCAGCTCCTGGTGGCGCTCGTGCAGGTGCGCGAACGCCTGCTTCTTCCGGCTTCTCTCATCGAGAGTGACCATGGCGCTGGTATCGCTCATCGCAATGGCGTCGGCGTTCTTGGACACGGCGGTCCACACCTTCCTCATGCTGCGCAACCGAGCCACGCAGATGCCAGCGTCGTCACCGTCCTCTCTCATTTTCTCGCTGCCAGTTGATCCGATGTCGGTGTAGCCGTTCCAGAACTGTAGATCCAGGAACCTGATTCCTTTCTGGTCCTGGGCTACTGGAGTGCGCACCAACACGCCGAAGGTGTTGTCGAACGCGTCCACGACCGTCAGGCCCCAGTGCACGAGCAGGTTGTCCTGCATCAGACGCAACAGGCACTCCGGCAGCTCGATCACGGACTCGTGTGGCGGCGCCCTCTTCCTCCCAGCGCATGACCACACGTCCACGATCAAAGGAACGCCGTGGAAACCCGAGAACTGCATGTAGCAGATGAACGGTCCGGCAACCTCCTTTCGCGCTGGCGAGATCGGGTAGTTCCTTGCGACTCCGCTCTCGCTCTCGTAGTTGTCTTCCAGCAGCACGACCTTGACGCCGAACATGAGCATGCTCAGGCCGTCCTGTGCTGCGGCGAGGCTGTTCACCTCCTTCTCCAGCACAGCCAAGTCGATCCGGCGAGGGTTGCCGTGGATCGGGACAACTGGAGCTACGTCGTAGCTTAGCTTGCCTCGCTGGAAAGCGTGCACATCCTCGATGAACGAATAATTCAGCAGTGCAACGCTCTTCCAGGGCACCAGCTTCTCGTCCCACTGGTCTTCGTCGGTGACGTCGAATCCTCCCTGAGGCAGTCGACCCGACTGGTAGACGTATTTCAGATTTGCGTCCAGCGTCTCATCCAGCCACGCCCTCACCCGGGACCGCTCCTGCTCGCCTAGCTCGCCAGCATATTTGAGCAGATGGCCGTGCTCGGGCACCACCGTCCGTCCGAGCTGCGCGCGCCCTTTCAGGTGAACGGCACTCTCCAAGACGTTGGGGTCCCGCACCCTGATCACAGAGTGAGTCTCGCCGACCAGTGCGGCAGCGCCGCCCTGGCCCTGGTCGGGGACATCGTCGGTCTCCATTGCCTCTTCGGGCGAGCGACGGTCGTGGGCCTGCAGATCGTCGGACTCGTCGCCGTCAACTTCGCCGTCGTCGGAGAGTTGCTCCCTGGTGGGGACTTCCAACTGGCCTGACTCCTCGACCATCACCGGCTCGCTGGGAAGGTCGCGTTGTTCCGCTGCGGCACGCGCGGCAACGATCGCCTCGACGGCGGCTCGTTCCTCTTCGGTCTGACCACGGCCCTTCTTCGCCCGGCGGCGCAGGTGCTTCGCCTTCTTGTGGCGCTCCTCACCCTTCAGACCGACCAGAGTGGCTCTCGCCGTGCCCCTGGTTCGCGCGGAGACAAACGCCTCGATGCTGGCGACTTCGCCCTCTCGAATCATCTGACGCTGCGTCTTGCAGCACTCGTCCAGCAGCTTGCGCCGGTGCGCCACCAGGCTGCGGCGGATGGTGTCCGCCTCCAAGAGGTTGAGGGTGTTCATCTGCAGGCAGACTCTCTTCCTCAGCTTGGTGAACGCTCGGCCACGCAAGGCCCTCGCATACTCGCGGTGTCCTGCGATGGAGCGCTTGCCTCTCTTCTCCTCATTCTTCAGCCAGCGAGCGAGAGTCGTGTTCACTCTGTCCGCGAGCCAAGAGTACAGCTTGACCCACGGCAGCTCGCCGCTGTTCTTGGTCGGCCACTTCTTGACGCTCTTCAGGGCCTTGACTATGGCGCGATCGAGGTTCTTCTCCGTCGACGGAGCGAACGGAGTTCCTCCTCCTCCACCGATGGAGGTGCTTTCCAAGGGACCCTCCTCGAGGTAGCCCTGTGGAACGCGCCCAGTCTTGTCGATGGTGGCCACCATCGGCACCATCCAGGGCACCGACGAGTTCCCCCACTCCATGCGGTCCGTTTCATCGTTCGCTCCCTGACCACACGGATCCAGGACAGCGATCTCCTCAGCTGTGGGGAAGACGGCCGTGCCGACCTGGTTGCCCTTCCAGAATGACAGAAGCATGTCGCTTGGCAGGCATCGTCCAATCGAACTGCGCAGAAAGACCTTGACTCGGCCTTCTGGTGCTTGGACTTCCTCCCAAGTGCCGTCGTCGTACTCGGCGGGGTCCACGGCTGGCACCGTGATCGCGATCTGGCCCGCCCCCATGACGGTGATCCACGGCAAGGTCAACTGGCTCTGGTCGGGATGGCGCAGAGCAGTCTCGAACGAGACCTCCTCAAGCCGACGCACCTGGTCCTCGACCGTCTCTGGCACGTATGCGGCCTGCTGCTCGCCGGTCTCGGCCAGCCTTGCCTTCTTCTCGGCCAGTTCGCCCTCGAGCTTGATGACTTCGGCGGCAGTCGACATGAAGCGAGCAGCCTCCCAATCCAACTGCGGCTCTGCCTTGTCTCGAGCTACGTCACTGTCCTCCTCGACGTACTCGTCCCAGACCGTCAAGTACCGGGAAGGGTCCTTCTCGTCGTCTTGACTGCTGTCGTCGCCGCTGCTCTTACTACTAGAGACGGGGGAAGGGGGTTTCAACGGGAGGGGCTTCTTCTTCTTGGCCTTCTTCGAAGAGGTCGGCTTTGTCTCCTCGGTCTTCTCGACGGCCGGCTCGGCCTCCTTGCCCTCCGCTTGCCGCTTCCACCAGTCGGCATAGTGCTTGGCCTCGTAGATCTTCTTGGCCTTGCGCACGGCTCGCTCATCCATGAGACCTTTCGGCCTCTGGAAGGGGGGAGGCGGCGGCGGCATCACGACCGTGTCGCTGCCCTGCACCTTCTCCGTACCCTTCTTGCTCTCGAGCCGTCGCAGAACCTCCTTCGCTCTCTTCTTGGCGCAGGGACTGATCCCCTCTCTCAGCTTCTTCGGCACCGGAGGCGGGGACGGCCGACGCTGGGCCTGCTCAGAGCGCCCGGGCGACGATGAGCGAGCGCGTCTCGAAGGAGACCCCCTGGCGTGGAAGGGCTGCCGCTCGCTGCCCAACCGGCCTCGCATCATCGCGCCTCGGCCTCTGCCCCTGCTCCTGCCTGCCTCCTGCACGTCGCCCGCGCCCTCGCCGAAAGACTGGCGGCTCGCGGCACTCTCGCCCCTTCCCCCGCGGAGATGAGCCCTTTCGCTTGGACTCATCTCGAAGCTGCTCACGAAAGTTGACGACGCGCTCTCGCCTGAACGAGAATCGCCACACGGTGACGCGACGTCCTGTCGACACAACGCGACGAGTCTCTGAGACTCGGTTGTGGACACGCATCCTATCTCGCTGCGCTGGGAAGTCGGGGTGGGGCTACGCCGCGCGTATTGCACACCACACACTTCCACAATGGCCATGCAGTCGGCTCTGCCACTCTTCTTCCTGTGGCGGTTGGCGACTTCGGCACTCTCCTTGCCGTTCGACGGCGCGTCGCTCCTCACGACGTCGGCCTGCTTGAGACGGCCACTCTTTCGTCGACAGTTCTCCTTGCTCGGCCGGCACACCGTGACGCCCTGCAGCAGCAGCAATTCCGGCTGCTTCCCGCGCTGCTCGTCATTTCCTCTGGACGCGACGCGACCCCTGTCGACGCCGGCCAGCTCGCAGAGCTCTCTGCTCTCGAGACGTGCCGCCTTCTTCTTCTTCGGCTTCGGCCAGTCGCTCTTGTGCGGCTGCCACTCCTTCTCCAGGGCGTGGACACTGGACTCGTCCACTCTCGACACCGTGCCCTGGTCCTTGGTGAAGCCCTCTTCCTTGCAGAACTCTTGCAGTCCACTCAGAACGATCGCTCGCAGAGTGTCCACACTCGGCCTAGAGTGGGCAGGGCTGCACTGCGCCATCAGCTTTCGCTTGCTGTCGGACTCGTTCTGCCTGTCGTGTTGAGGAAAGTCGCTCAACAGACACTTGCCACTCGGCATCGTGAACTTGAAACCGAAGGCCTTCAGAGCACCAGAGCCCATGATGCCTTCGTGCAGAGGCGACTTGTGCATGCCCCCAGTGATCGTCAATGGCAGCTTCTTGGTGACTCCGTCGACCATCACGTCGACCTTCACCGTGCCCAAGATCCTGACCTCGTCGCCTGAACTCGAACATAGCTGTGCGCTAGTTCTCGTCACTTGAGCCAGAAAGTCGTCGACTCTCAAATGACTCATCAGGCGCTCCACGTTGCGCTTGTCGATCAGCAACGAAGGACCTGCACCGGTGTCAGCCAGAAGACGCACGTGCTGCTGACCGTCGATCTGGGCGAGCACAACTGGCGTTGGTCCTTGGCCAGTGTCGCCGTCTCCTTTCTCCACGCTGGACTTATTCCCGGCCAGCTTGTTGATCTCCACCCCGTTGCTCTCGAGCACGTCCAAGGCCCTGTCCCAGCTCTTCTCCTCCTGCTGGACCGACCTGGACTCGGCGCTGGGGGTAGGCGTGTACTGCTGTCCGGCAGTCGCCTCTCCCTCCCCAATTCGAGACTCCGTCTCGTTCTTCATCGGCGCCGACGGGTGGGTCTCGACCATGTGCGCGTTCGCGCCTCCGCCTCTCCAACTGCCTCCACCACCTCGCTGGCTGCCGCCGCGCCTGCGCCCAAAGGGTTGGGTGGCGCCGTTCGGGCAGTCGCGTGCCATGTGGCCTTGGCCATGGCAGTTGTAGCACTTCACCAGTCCAAAGCGCTTCTGCGGAAACGCCGGCGGTCCGTCCGCCTCCTTGGACTGGCGAAAGTCGGCAGTGAAGCTCCTCGGTCCTGGCGGCTCTTCCTGTAGGGACGCCTGCTGCCTGCGCCCGCCGAAGGACTGCGACTCTTGTCCCGTCGCGTACTGTCCACACTGGTTGCGCTTCTGAGACTTCGGCTGTCTCACTGGCCCTTGGCCAGACGCCCTCGTCGCCAGCTGCTCCTCGAGCAGCTGCGCCCTCTTCACACGGGCCTCGGCCATCTCGCCGGTGCGACGCAACCACGTGACGATGTCGTCCAACGGCTGTGCGTGCATGGAGAGCAACTGCAGCGTGTACTCTTCCGGCACCAAGCGCATCAGCACCTTCTTCACTTCTGCCTGCCACTGCTGCGTCGAGTGGTCAGGGTAGGCCTTCGTCACGAGATCCCGGATCTCGGCCACCAGTTCGTCGACAGTCTGCGCTCTCCAGGTGAGCGCCTGCAACTGGTGCCAGTAGTAGAGCTCGTGGCGGTTCGCTCCATACAGCTCCTGTAGCTTCCCTGCGATCTCATCGTACGACAGCGACTCCCGGCCGGTCTGCCGCTGGTACTTGATGAGCGCGAGTTCCGCAGGTCCAGAGAGCCAAGTCATGAGGTAAAAACCCCATCTCGAGCGCGGCTCGTCAGCGCCCTTGACTTGTTGCTCGAACCGGAACAACAGAGCGTCCACCGTCATCTTGTCGGCAGGCGTGCCAGAGAAGCGTCCAAACTTCTCGATCAGGTCCTTCCTGTAGGGCCTCGCCTCCTCGGCCGACATGTCGTCATCGCTGCTAGCGCACTGCGCTCTGTCGGCAGCGTTCTAGAAGTTCGGCTGTGGCACTCTCCCCCTTCTTCTCTCAGCCACAGGCAGCGGGTCCTGGTAGACCGTGAACGGTGTCACGGGCCTGTGCTGCCCATCTCTGAATGGGTTCGTCTGGGAGGCCGCTCTCTGCTGCTGTCGACGCAACTCCTCGCTCTGCTGTCGACGCACTTCCTCGCTCTCGCTGGTCGGCGCGACGAATCGGTAGCCGCCCGAATTCGCCGAAGTAGACGTGTCGACTGCGGCGTTCGCCGCCTCACTCTGCCGGTCGTCGAACGGACCTCAGTGTCCGTTGCCGCATGCGGGGGTACTGCACACTGGCAGCATCGCCGGCGGTGGCGCGTCCCAGACGCCCACGGCCCTCGCGCTGGCTGGCACAAACGGATTCGTGCTCAGTAGCGCGCCCCCTCTGCCGGCCTCTCCATTGTCGACGTCGCCTCTTTGATCTCCGCCAACGTCAGCGCCCATTGTTGTTGACGGCGCTCTCTCTTCCTTCCTCGGCGCCTCTCTCACCGACGCAACGGAGGCGTGAAATGCGGCGGCGCCCGGCGCCAGACCCGCAGCGGCCGGAATGCCCATCGGCGCGCTCGACAACACCACTCCATTCGCCTGACCTTGACCGCCGGTCTTGTCCAGCGTCGTGGTCGCTCTCTCCGTCGAGTCGACTGGCGGCGGCGCTCCCAGAGCTGCCAGTGAAGCGGTGTCGCTAGCGGTGGCGCCCAGCGCCAGTCCCGCGGCCGGAAGACTCAACGGCCCAGCAGACACGCTCACTCTACCGCTCTCGCCGGCGTCGCTCCTCACAGACGCGACGGTCGCTCTCTCTCCTCCACTCGCGGTCGCCACCGTAGACACAGAAGTCGACGCCGCTTGCCCTTGCTGCTGACTGGCTTGCACGACGTCATCCACTGACGGGAAGGTCAGCGTTGAAGCGCTTGACGACGGCGTCGAGACGACGGGTAGCTGCTGCAGAAGCGACATGCCGGCGGAGAGGCTGACCCTATGTCGAGCCTGCTCGGCCTTCAGAGCCTGAAGCTCGGCCGTGTGTCCCTGCAGGAGCTCCGTAATGACCCGAAGCTGCCGCGCCACGCTCCTCTGCGTGACCTTGTCGTCCTCCTCAGCGTCGAGCACCGTCGAGAGCGTGCTGCCGTTCTGCAGGCACTGCGGGCACGTCCCAGATGTATGTGCCGCCTCACTCGACAGGCAGTCGGCACACAGCATCCTGCTGCAGTCGGCCTCGTCGCACTTCTTGTCCAGGTTCGACACTGCTCCGTCGCAAGCCCAGCACTTCTCCGCTGACTGCGACATCTTCAGCTGCGCTGACGACTCTTCTCCAGTCGACACAGCGAGCTGCTCTGCGAGAAGGCTTCTCGACGCAGGAGGCGGCGAAGGAAGTTCTGAAGGCGGGCACCAGAAGCCGAATGCCAGGCCCTCTCCCTCCCCAATTCCGCACTCTGTGCGCGCTTCTCGACGCTCCAAGCGACGCTCTGGGCTCGGCGTCCGCCTTGGACTTGACGTGGGTGCGAAGGTCAGTCGCGGCACCACTGCAGAAGACGGGCAGGAAGGCTGGGCTGCGACTGACGAGCGGCGACGACGGCTGGCGACAGCTGGGGCTGCTGGTCTTGACCGCACAGCTGCTGACGGCGGAGGAGGCAACGGGGTGAGGTATCAGCTCGGAAGCTGGCGGCCGGTGGGAGGCACACAGCTCTTCCCAAACCTGCCCGACCTCGCGCCCCTTCAACCTCGGCCGAGAGCGGCGGCGGCTACTCGCTCTCCCTCTCCCCAAAATTCCCCAAAATCGCCCGCCCTCGTGGCCCTCGATTCCCGCGCGCTCGCCCCCCTCTCTGCTCTCTCCCTGAGTTCGACCCTTGGCTTCTAACCCACGCTCGTGTCGCGCCACGCTACTGTGTAGTGGGCGGACACCTCTCTCCTTTTCTCCCTTTTTCTCCAAAGCCAGAACGCGCCGAAGCCCGGAGGCACAACAGTCGCACGCGCCTGCTTCTCCACCACTCTGCACTCACGCGGCCCGAACTCTCAAAAAGGGACGCGCTCTAAAGCCGAGAAAACGCACAGAGTGACCGACAGACGTACCGGTCACTGCACAGGCGCATAGAAATGGGAAAACGCGCCACAGAAAACCATCGTCCGACAGCCAGCTGACGCAATCACCGGGCTACTGTAGGACACTGGTTTAACTCACAACCAAATAGAAAACCGAACAAAATAAAGCCAAAGGGGGAAGGGGGCGGGGGATGGGGGAAGTGGACGGGGAAAGGGTGAGGGACTTTACAGATTCTTAACAGTGTCTCATTGGGTAGCATGTTCTGCAGCAGCAGTGACATGAGCCAATACATGGCAAGCTATGCTGTGAGCATAGATTCATAATAGTGTCACATTGGGAGGCATGTTCTGCAGCAGCAGTGATGTGAGCCAATACGTGGCAAGCTATGCTGTGAGCATAGATTCGTAACAGTGTCTCATTGGGTAGCATGTTCTGCAGCAGCAGTGATGTGAGCCAATACATGGCAAGCTATGTTATCAGCATAGATTCTTAACAGTGTCTCATTGGTAGCATGTTCTGCAGCAGCAGTGATGTGAGTCAATACATGACAAGCTATGCTGTGAGCATAGATTCATAATAGTGTCACATTGGGAGGCATGTTCTGCAGCAGCAGTGATGTGAGCCAATACATGGCAAGCTATGCTGTGAGCATAGATTCGTAACAGTGTCTCATTGGGTAGTATGTTCTGCAGCAGCACTGACATGAGCCAATACATGGCAAGCTATGCTGTGAGCATAGATTCGTATCAGTGTCTCATTTTGTAGCATGTTCTGCAGCAGCAGTGACGTGAGCCAATACATGGCAAGCTATGCTGTGAGCATAGATTCGTAACAGTGTCTCAGTGGGTAGAATGTTCTGCAGCAGCAATGACATGAGCCAATATATGGCAAGCTACTCTGTGAGCATAGATTCACAAAGGGTCTCATTGGGTAGCATGTTCTGCAGCAGCAGTGATGTGAGCCAATACATGGCAAGCTGTGCTGTGAGCATAGATTCGTAACAGTGTCTCATTGGGTAGCATGTTCTGCAGCAGCAGTGAGTTGAGCCAATACATGGCAAGCTTTGCTCTGAGCATATATTCGTAACAGTGTCTCATTGGGTAGCATGTTCTGCAGCAGCAGTGACATGAGCCAATACATGGCAAGCTATGCTGTCAGCATAGATTCTTAACAGTGTCTCATTCGGTAGCATGTTCTGCAACAACAGTGACATGAGCCAATACATGGCAAGCTACTCCATGAGCATAGATTCACAAAAGTGTTCTCATTGGGTAGCATGTTTTGCAGCAGCAGTGACATGAGCCAATACATGGCAAGCTATGCTGTCAGCATAGATTCTTAACAGTGTCTCATTTGGGTCACATGTTCTGCAGCAGCAGTGACATGAGCCAATACATGGCAAGCTATGCTGTGCGCATAGATTCGAAACAGTGTCTCATTGGGTAGCATGTTCTGCAGCAACAGTGACATGAGCCAATACATGGCAAGCTACTCTGTGAGCATAGATTCGTAAAAGTGTCTCATTGGGTCACATGCTTTGCAGCAGCAGTGGCATGAGTCCATACATGACAAGCTATGCTGTGAGCATATATTTGTAACAGTGTCTCATTGGGCAGAATTTTCTGCAGCAGCAGTGAAGTGAGCCAATACATGGCAAGCTATGCTGTGAGCATAGATTCATAATAGTGTCACATTGGGAGGCATGTTCTGCAGCAGCAGTGATGTGAGCCAATACATGGCAAGCTATGCTGTGAGCACAGATTCGTAACAGTGTCTCATTGGGTAGCATGTTCTGCAGCAGCAGTGATGTGAGCCAATACATGGCAAGCTATGTTATCAGCATAGATTCTTAACAGTGTCTCATTGGTAGCATGTTCTGCAGCAGCTGTGATGTGAGTCAATACATGGCAAGCTATGCTGTGAGCATAGATTCGTAACAGTGTCTCATTGGGTAGCATGTTCTGCAGCAGCAGTGATGTGAGCCAATACATGGCAAGCTATGCTGTGAGCATAGATTCATAACAGTGTCTCATTGGGTAGTATGTTCTGCAGCAGCACTGACATGAGCCAATACATGGCAAGCTATGTTATCAGCATAGATTCTTAACAGTGTCTCATTGGTAGCATGTTCTGCAGCAGCAGTGATGTGAGTCAATACATGGCAAGCTATGCTGTGAGCACAGATTCGTAACAGTGTCTCATTGGGTAGCATGTTCTGCAGCAGCAGTGATGTGAGCCAATACATGGCAAGCTATGTTATCAGCATAGATTCTTAACAGTGTCTCATTGGTAGCATGTTCTGCAGCAGCAGTGACATGAGCCAATACATGGCAAGCTACACTGTGAGCATAGATTCATAATAGTGTCACATTGGGAGGCATGTTCTGCAGCAGCAGTGATGTGAGCCAATACGTGGCAAGCTATGCTGTGAGCATAGATTCTTAACAGTGTCTCATTGGTAGCATGTTCTGCAGCAGCAGTGATGTGAGTCAATACATGGCAAGCTATGCTGTGAGCATAGATTCATAATAGTGTCACTTTGGGAGGCATGTTCTGCAGCAGCAGTGATGTGAGCCAATACATGGCAAGCTATGCTGTGAGCATAGATTCGTAACAGTGTCTCATTGGGTAGTATGTTCTGCAGCAGCACTGACATGAGCCAATACATGGCAAGCTATGCTGTGAGCATAGATTCGTATCAGTGTCTCATTTTGTAGCATGTTCTGCAGCAGCAGTGACGTGAGCCAATACATGGCAAGCTATGCTGTGAGCATAGATTCGTGACAGTGTCTCATTGGGTAGCATGTTCTGCAGCAGCAGTGACATGAGCCAATATATGGCAAGCTACTCTGTGAGCATAGATTCACAAAAGTGTCTCATTGGGTAGCATGTTCTGCAGCAGCAGTGATGTGAGCCAATACATGGCAAGCTGTGCTGTGAGCATAGATTCGTAACAGTGTCTCATTGGGTAGCATGTTCTGCAGCAGCAGTGATGTGAGCCAATACATGGCAAGCTATGCTGTGAGCATAGATTCGTAACAGTGTCTCATTGGGTAGCATGTTCTGCAGCAGCAGTGACATGAGCCAATACATGGCAAGCTATGCTGTGCGCATAGATTCGAAACAGTGTCTCATTCGGTAGCATGTTCTGCAACAACAGTGACATGAGCCAATACATGGCAAGCTACTCCATGAGCATAGATTCACAAAAGTGTCTCATTGGGTAGCATGTTCTGCAGCAGCAGTGACATGAGCCAATACATGGCAAGCTATGCTGTCAGCATAGATTCTTAACAGTGTCTCATTGGGTCACATGTTCTGCAGCAGCAGTGAAGTGAGCCAATACATGGCAAGCTATGCTGTGCGCATAGATTCGAAACAGTGTCTCATTGGGTAGCATGTTCTGCAGCAACAGTGACATGAGCCAATACATGGCAAGCTACTCTGTGAGCATAGATTCGTAAAAGTGTCTCATTGGGTCACATGTTTTGCAGCAGCAGTGGCATGAGTCCATACATGGCAAGCTATGCTGTGAGCATATATTTGTAACAGTGTCTCATTGGGCAGAATTTTCTGCAGCAGCAGTGAAGTGAGCCAATACATGGCAAGCTATGCTGTGAGCATAGATTTGTAACAGTGTCTCATTGGGTAGCATGTTCTGCAGCAGCAGTGATGTGAGCCAATACATGGCAAGCTATGCTGTGAGCATAGATTCATAATAGTGTCACATTGGGAGGCATGTTCTGCAGCAGCAGTGATGTGAGCCAATACATGGCAAGCTATGCTGTGAGCATAGATTTGTAACAGTGTCTCATTGGGTAGCATGTTCTGCAGCAGCAGTGACATGAGCCAATACATGGCAAGCTATGCTGTGAGCATAGATTCATAATAGTGTCACATTGGGAGGCATGTTCTGCAGCAGCAGTGATGTGAGCCAATACATGGCAAGCTATGCTGTGAGCACAGATTCGTAACAGTGTCTCATTGGGTAGCATGTTCTGCAGCAGCAGTGATGTGAGCCAATACATGGCAAGCTATGTTATCAGCATAGATTCTTAACAGTGTCTCATTGGGTAGTATGTTCTGCAGCAGCACTGACATGAGCCAATACATGGCAAGCTATGCTGTGAGCATAGATTCGTATCAGTGTCTCATTTTGTAGCGTGTTCTGCAGCAGCAGTGACGTGAGCCAATACATGGCAAGCTATGCTGTGAGCATAGATTCATAACAGTGTCTCATTGGGTAGCATGTTCTGCAGCAGCAGTGACATGAGCCAATACATGGCAAGCTACTCTGTGAGCATAGATTCACAAAAGTGTCTCATTGGGTAGCATGTTCTGCAGCAGCAGTGATGTGAGCCAATACATGGCAAGCTATGCTGTGAGCATAGATTCATAAAGTGTCTCATTGGGTAGCATGTTCTGCAGCAGCAGTGACATGAGCCAATACATGGCAAGGTACTCCATGAGCATAGATTCACAAAAGTGTCTCATTGGGTAGCATGTTCTGCAGCAGCAGTGACATGAGCCAATACATGGCAAGCTATGCTGTCAGCATAGATTCTTAACAGTGTCTCATTGGGTCACATGTTCTGCAGCAGCAGTGACATGAGCCAATACATGGCAAGCTATGCTGTGCACATAGATTCGAAACAGTGTCTCATTGGGTCACATGTTCTGCAGCAGCAGTGACATGAGCCAATACATGGCAAGCTATGCTGTCAGCATAGATTCTTAACAGTGTCTCATTGGGTAGCATGTTCTGCAGCAGCAGTGACATGAGCCAATACATGGCAAGCTATGCTGTCAGCATAGATTCTTAACAGTGTCTCATTGGGTCACATGTTCTGCAGCAGCAGTGACATGAGCCAATACATGGCAAGCTATGCTGTCAGCATAGATTCTTAACAGTGTCTCATTGGGTAGAATGTTCTGCAGCAGCAGTGACATGAGCCAATACATGGCAAGCTATGCTGTGAGCATAGATTCATAATAGTGTCACATTGGGAGGCATGTTCTGCAGCAGCAGTGATGTGAGCCAATACATGGCAAGCTATGCTGTGAGCATAGATTTGTAACAGTGTCTCATTGGGTAGCATGTTCTGCAGCAGCAGTGATGTGAGCCAATACATGGCAAGCTATGTTATCAGCATAGATTCTTAACAGTGTCTCATTGGTAGCATGTTCTGCAGCAGCAGTGATGTGAGTCAATACATGACAAGCTATGCTGTGAGCATAGATTCGTAACAGTGTCTCATTGGGTAGCATGTTGTGCAGCAGCAGTGATGTGAGCCAATACATGGCAAGCTATGCTGTGAGCATAGATTCGTAACAGTGTCTCATTGGGTAGTATGTTCTGCAGCAGCACTGACATGAGCCAATACATGGCAAGCTATGCTGTGAGCATAGATTCGTATCAGTGTCTCATTTTGTAGCGTGTTCTGCAGCAGCAGTGACATGAGCCAATACATGGCAAGCTATGCTGTGAGCATAGATTTGTAACAGTGTCTCATTGCGTAGCATGTTCTGCAGCAGCACTGACATGAGCCAATACATGGCAAGCTATGCTGTGAGCATAGATTCGTAACAGTGTCTCATTGGGTAGCATGTTCTGCAGCAGCAGTGGCATGAGCCAATATATGGCAAGCTACTCTGTGAGCATAGATTCACAAAAGTGTCTCATTGGGTAGCATGTTCTGCAGCAGCAGTGACATGAGCCAATACATGGCAAGCTATGCTGTCAGCATAGATTCTTAACAGTGTCTCATTGGGTCACATGTTCTGCAGCAGCAGTGAAGTGAGCCAATACATGGCAAGCTATGCTGTGCGCATAGATTCGAAACAGTGTCTCATTGGGTAGCATGTTCTGCAGCAACAGTGACATGAGCCAATACATGGCAAGCTACTCTGTGAGCATAGATTCGTAAAAGTGTCTCATTGGGTCACATGTTTTGCAGCAGCAGTGGCATGAGTCCATACATGGCAAGCTATGCTGTGAGCATATATTTGTAACAGTGTCTCATTGGGCAGAATTTTCTGCAGCAGCAGTGAAGTGAGCCAATACATGGCAAGCTATGCTGTGAGCATAGATTTGTAACAGTGTCTCATTGGGTAGCATGTTCTGCAGCAGCAGTGATGTGAGCCAATACATGGCAAGCTATGCTGTGAGCATAGATTCATAATAGTGTCACATTGGGAGGCATGTTCTGCAGCAGCAGTGATGTGAGCCAATACATGGCAAGCTATGCTGTGAGCATAGATTTGTAACAGTGTCTCATTGGGTAGCATGTTCTGCAGCAGCAGTGACATGAGCCAATACATGGCAAGCTATGCTGTGAGCATAGATTCATAATAGTGTCACATTGGGAGGCATGTTCTGCAGCAGCAGTGATGTGAGCCAATACATGGCAAGCTATGCTGTGAGCACAGATTCGTAACAGTGTCTCATTGGGTAGCATGTTCTGCAGCAGCAGTGATGTGAGCCAATACATGGCAAGCTATGTTATCAGCATAGATTCTTAACAGTGTCTCATTGGGTAGTATGTTCTGCAGCAGCACTGACATGAGCCAATACATGGCAAGCTATGCTGTGAGCATAGATTCGTATCAGTGTCTCATTTTGTAGCGTGTTCTGCAGCAGCAGTGACGTGAGCCAATACATGGCAAGCTATGCTGTGAGCATAGATTCATAACAGTGTCTCATTGGGTAGCATGTTCTGCAGCAGCAGTGACATGAGCCAATACATGGCAAGCTACTCTGTGAGCATAGATTCACAAAAGTGTCTCATTGGGTAGCATGTTCTGCAGCAGCAGTGATGTGAGCCAATACATGGCAAGCTATGCTGTGAGCATAGATTCATAAAGTGTCTCATTGGGTAGCATGTTCTGCAGCAGCAGTGACATGAGCCAATACATGGCAAGGTACTCCATGAGCATAGATTCACAAAAGTGTCTCATTGGGTAGCATGTTCTGCAGCAGCAGTGACATGAGCCAATACATGGCAAGCTATGCTGTCAGCATAGATTCTTAACAGTGTCTCATTGGGTCACATGTTCTGCAGCAGCAGTGACATGAGCCAATACATGGCAAGCTATGCTGTGCACATAGATTCGAAACAGTGTCTCATTGGGTCACATGTTCTGCAGCAGCAGTGACATGAGCCAATACATGGCAAGCTATGCTGTCAGCATAGATTCTTAACAGTGTCTCATTGGGTAGCATGTTCTGCAGCAGCAGTGACATGAGCCAATACATGGCAAGCTATGCTGTCAGCATAGATTCTTAACAGTGTCTCATTGGGTCACATGTTCTGCAGCAGCAGTGACATGAGCCAATACATGGCAAGCTATGCTGTCAGCATAGATTCTTAACAGTGTCTCATTGGGTAGAATGTTCTGCAGCAGCAGTGACATGAGCCAATACATGGCAAGCTATGCTGTGAGCATAGATTCATAATAGTGTCACATTGGGAGGCATGTTCTGCAGCAGCAGTGATGTGAGCCAATACATGGCAAGCTATGCTGTGAGCATAGATTTGTAACAGTGTCTCATTGGGTAGCATGTTCTGCAGCAGCAGTGATGTGAGCCAATACATGGCAAGCTATGTTATCAGCATAGATTCTTAACAGTGTCTCATTGGTAGCATGTTCTGCAGCAGCAGTGATGTGAGTCAATACATGACAAGCTATGCTGTGAGCATAGATTCGTAACAGTGTCTCATTGGGTAGCATGTTGTGCAGCAGCAGTGATGTGAGCCAATACATGGCAAGCTATGCTGTGAGCATAGATTCGTAACAGTGTCTCATTGGGTAGTATGTTCTGCAGCAGCACTGACATGAGCCAATACATGGCAAGCTATGCTGTGAGCATAGATTCGTATCAGTGTCTCATTTTGTAGCGTGTTCTGCAGCAGCAGTGACATGAGCCAATACATGGCAAGCTATGCTGTGAGCATAGATTTGTAACAGTGTCTCATTGCGTAGCATGTTCTGCAGCAGCACTGACATGAGCCAATACATGGCAAGCTATGCTGTGAGCATAGATTCGTAACAGTGTCTCATTGGGTAGCATGTTCTGCAGCAGCAGTGGCATGAGCCAATATATGGCAAGCTACTCTGTGAGCATAGATTCACAAAAGTGTCTCATTGGGTAGCATGTTCTGCAGCAGCAGTGATGTGAGCCAATACATGGCAAGCTATGCTGTGAGCATAGATTCATAAAGTGTCTCATTGGGTAGCATGTTCTGCAGCAGCAGTGACATGAGCCAATACATGGCAAGGTACTCCATGAGCATAGATTCACAAAAGTGTCTCATTGGGTAGCATGTTCTGCAGCAGCAGTGACATGAGCCAATACATGGCAAGCTATGCTGTCAGCATAGATTCTTAACAGTGTCTCATTGGGTCACATGTTCTGCAGCAGCAGTGACATGAGCCAATACATGGCAAGCTATGCTGTGCATATAGATTCGAAACAGTGTCTCATTTTGTAGCGTGTTCTGCAGCAGCAGTGACATGAGCCAATACATGGCAAGCTATGCTGTGAGCATAGATTTGTAACAGTGTCTCATTGGGTAGCATGTGCTGCAGCAGCACTGACATGAGCCAATACATGGCAAGCTATGCTGTGAGCATAGATTTGTAGCAGTGTCTCAATGGGTAGCATGTTCTGCAGCAGCTGTGACATGAGCCAATACATGGCAAGCTATGCTGTGAGCATAGATTCATAATAGTGTCACTTTGGGAGGCATGTTCTGCAGCAGCAGTGATGTGAGCCAATACATGGCAAGCTATGCTGTGAGCATAGATTTGTAACAGTGTCTCATTGGTAGCATGTTCTGCAGCAGCAGTGACACGAGCCAATACATGGCAAGCTATGCTGTGAGCATAGATTCATAATAGTGTCACATTGGGAGGCATGTTCTGCAGCAGCAGTGATGTGAGCCAATACATGGCAAGCTATGCTGTGAGCACAGATTCGTAACAGTGTCTCATTGGGTCACATGTTCTGCAGCAGCAGTGACATGAGCCAATACATGGCAAGCTATGCTGTGCATATAGATTCGAAACAGTGTCTCATTCGGTAGCATGTTCTGCAACAACAGTGACATGAGCCAATACATGGCAAGCTACTCTGTGAGCATAGATTCGTAAAAGTGTCTCATTGGGTCACATGCTTTGCAGCAGCAGTGGCATGAGTCCATACATGGCAAGCTATGCTGTGAGCATATATTTGTAACAGTGTCTCATTGGGCAGCATGTTCTGCAGCAGCAGTGACATGAGCCAATACATGGCAAGCTATGCTGTGAGCATAGATTTGTAACAGTGTCTCATTGTGTAGCATGTTCTGCAGCAGCAGTGATGTGAGCCAATACATGGCAAGCTATGCTGTGAGCATAGATTCATAATAGTGTCACATTGGGAGGCATGTTCTGCAGCAGCAGTGATGTGAGCCAATACATGGCAAGCTATGCTGTGAGCATAGATTTGTAACAGTGTCTCATTGGGTAGCATGTTCTGCAGCAGCAGTGACATGAGCCAATACATGGCAAGCTATGCTGTGAGCATAGATTCATAATAGTGTCACATTGGGAGGCATGTTCTGCAGCAGCAGTGATGTGAGCCAATACATGGCAAGCTATGCTGTGAGCACAGATTCGTAACAGTGTCTCATTGGGTAGCATGTTCTGCAGCAGCAGTGATGTGAGCCAATACATGGCAAGCTATGTTATCAGCATAGATTCTTAACAGTGTCTCATTGGTAGCATGTTCTGCAGCAGCAGTGATGTGAGTCAATACATGGCAAGCTATCCTGTGAGCATAGATTCGTAACAGTGTCTCATTGGGTAGCATGTTCTGCAGCAGCAGTGATGTGAGCCAATACATGGCAAGCTATGCTGTGAGCATAGATTCGTAACAGTGTCTCATTGGGTAGTATGTTCTGCAGCAGCACTGACATGAGCCAATACATGGCAAGCTATGCTGTGAGCATAGATTCGTATCAGTGTCTCATTTTGTAGCGTGTTCTGCAGCAGCAGTGACGTGAGCCAATACATGGCAAGCTATGCTGTGAGCATAGATTTGTAACAGTGTCTCATTGGGTAGCATGTGCTGCAGCAGCACTGACATGAGCCAATACATGGCAAGCTATGCTGTGAGCATAGATTTGTAACAGTGTCTCAATGGGTAGCATGTTCTGCAGCAGCTGTGACATGAGCCAATACATGGCAAGCTATGCTGTGAGCATAGATTCATAATAGTGTCACTTTGGGAGGCATGTTCTGCAGCAGCAGTGATGTGAGCCAATACATGGCAAGCTATACTGCGAGCATAGATTCATAACAGTGTCTCATTGGGTAGCATGTTCTGCAGCAGCAGTGATGTGAGCCAATACATGGCAAGCTATGTTATCAGCATAGATTCTTAACAGTGTCTCATTGGTAGCATGTTCTGCAGCAGCAGTGATGTGAGTCAATACATGGCAAGCTATCCTGTGAGCATAGATTCGTAACAGTGTCTCATTGGGTAGCATGTTCTGCAGCAGCAGTGATGTGAGCCAATACATGGCAAGCTATGCTGTGAGCATAGATTCGTAACAGTGTCTCATTGGGTAGTATGTTCTGCAGCAGCACTGACATGAGCCAATACATGGCAAGCTATGCTGTGAGCATAGATTCGTATCAGTGTCTCATTTTGTAGCGTGTTCTGCAGCAGCAGTGACGTGAGCCAATACATGGCAAGCTATGCTGTGAGCATAGATTTGTAACAGTGTCTCATTGGGTAGCATGTGCTGCAGCAGCACTGACATGAGCCAATACATGGCAAGCTATGCTGTGAGCATAGATTTGTAACAGTGTCTCAATGGGTAGCATGTTCTGCAGCAGCTGTGACATGAGCCAATACATGGCAAGCTATGCTGTGAGCATAGATTCATAATAGTGTCACTTTGGGAGGCATGTTCTGCAGCAGCAGTGATGTGAGCCAATACATGGCAAGCTATGCTGCGAGCATAGATTCGTAACAGTGTCTCATTGGGTAGCATGTTCTGCAGCAGCAATGACATGAGCCAATACATGGCAAGCTACTCTGTGAGCATAGATTCACAAAAGTGTCTCATTGGGTAGCATGTTCTGCAGCAGCAGTGATGTGAGCCAATACATGGCAAGCTATGCTGTGAGCATAGATTCGTAACAGTGTCTCATTGGGTAGTATGTTCTGCAGCAGCACTGACATGAGCCAATACATGGCAAGCTATGCTGTGAGCATAGATTCGTATCAGTGTCTCATTTTGTAGCGTGTTCTGCAGCAGCAGTGACGTGAGCCAATACATGGCAAGCTATGCTGTGAGCATAGATTTGTAACAGTGTCTCATTGGGTAGCATGTGCTGCAGCAGCACTGACATGAGCCAATACATGGCAAGCTATGCTGTGAGCATAGATTTGTAACAGTGTCTCAATGGGTAGCATGTTCTGCAGCAGCTGTGACATGAGCCAATACATGGCAAGCTATGCTGTGAGCATAGATTCATAATAGTGTCACTTTGGGAGGCATGTTCTGCAGCAGCAGTGATGTGAGCCAATACATGGCAAGCTATGCTGCGAGCATAGATTCGTAACAGTGTCTCATTGGGTAGCATGTTCTGCAGCAGCAGTGATGTGAGCCAATACATGGCAAGCTATGTTATCAGCATAGATTCTTAACAGTGTCTCATTGGTAGCATGTTCTGCAGCAGCAGTGATGTGAGTCAATACATGGCAAGCTATCCTGTGAGCATAGATTCGTAACAGTGTCTCATTGGGTAGCATGTTCTGCAGCAGCAGTGATGTGAGCCAATACATGGCAAGCTATGCTGTGAGCATAGATTCGTAACAGTGTCTCATTGGGTAGTATGTTCTGCAGCAGCACTGACATGAGCCAATACATGGCAAGCTATGCTGTGAGCATAGATTCGTATCAGTGTCTCATTTTGTAGCGTGTTCTGCAGCAGCAGTGACGTGAGCCAATACATGGCAAGCTATGCTGTGAGCATAGATTTGTAACAGTGTCTCATTGGGTAGCATGTGCTGCAGCAGCACTGACATGAGCCAATACATGGCAAGCTATGCTGTGAGCATAGATTTGTAACAGTGTCTCAATGGGTAGCATGTTCTGCAGCAGCTGTGACATGAGCCAATACATGGCAAGCTATGCTGTGAGCATAGATTCATAATAGTGTCACTTTGGGAGGCATGTTCTGCAGCAGCAGTGATGTGAGCCAATACATGGCAAGCTATGCTGCGAGCATAGATTCGTAACAGTGTCTCATTGGGTAGCATGTTCTGCAGCAGCAATGACATGAGCCAATACATGGCAAGCTACTCTGTGAGCATAGATTCACAAAAGTGTCTCATTGGGTAGCATGTTCTGCAGCAGCAGTGATGTGAGCCAATACATGGCAAGCTATGCTGTGAGCATACATTCATAAAGTGTCTCATTGGGTAGCATGTTCTGCAGCAGCAGTGACATGAGCCAATACATGGCAAGGTACTCCATGAGCATAGATTCACAAAAGTGTCTCATTGGGTAGCATGTTCTGCAGCAGCAGTGACATGAGCCAATACATGGCAAGCTATGCTGTCAGCATAGATTCTTAACAGTGTCTCATTGGGTCACATGTTCTGCAGCAGCAGTGACATGAGCCAATACATGGCAAGCTATGCTGTGCACATAGATTCGAAACAGTGTCTCATTGGGTAGCATGTTCTGCAGCAACAGTGACATGAGCCAATACATGGCAAGCTACTCTGTGAGCATAGATTTGTAAAAGTGTCTCATTGGGTCACATGCTTTGCAGCAGCAGTGGCATGAGGCCATACATGGCAAGCTATGCTGTGAGCATATACAGGGTTTTTTTTTTTGGAGTGCCACATTTTAATTTTGAATAACTCCGGCAAATGACAAGCTATTGACCTGAAATTTTAACTGTAGGTAGACAACACTCTAAGGTTTTGTTGACAATTGGCGCCGTGGGAATCCCTTTTGAAACCAGTGCGTGGCACTCGTTTGAGTTTGCATGGTCCACTGTCCATTCCTGTCAGGTGCTCCAAGCGTGATGGTTGCATCTCTCTGCTACTCGATGAGTCATTTTTTGGAAAACCATGCTTTCCCATACCACTTTCGAATGCCCTGTGTTGGTACTTATTATTTTATTCCGATTTCGAGATGTTTGCTCGAGTTCAAGCAATCATTCCTTACACAGCTAAACGAAAATGACTGCAATATGGCTTAAGATGCAATCGAGTGTAACTCGCGGGTTTCAAAACGGATTCTCACAGGGCGAATTGTCAACAAAACCTTAGAGTGTTGTCTACCTACAGTTAAAATTTCAGGTCAATAGCTTGTCGTTTGCCGGAGTTATTCAAAATTAAAATGTGGCACTCCAAAAAAAAACCCTGTATTTGTAACAGTGTCTCATTGGGTAGCATGTTCTGCAGCAGCAGTGACATGAGCCAATACATGGCAAGCTATGCTGTGAGCATAGATTTGTAACAGTGTCACATTGGGTAGCATGTTCTGCAGCAGTGACATGAGCCAATACATGGCAAGCTACTCTGTGAGCATAGATTCACAAAAGTGTCTCATTGGGTAGCATGTTCTGCAGCAGCAGTGATGTGAGCCAATACATGGCAAGCTACTCCATGAGCATAGATTCACAAAAGTGTCTCATTGGGTAGCATGTTCTGCAGCAGCAGTGACATGAGCCAATACATGGCAAGCTACTCCATGAGCATAGATTCACAAAAGTGTCTCATTGGGTAGCATGTTCTGCAGCAGCAGTGACATGAGCCAATACATGGCAAGCTATGCTGTCAGCATAGATTCTTAGCAGTGTCTCATTGGGTCACATGTTCTGCAGCAGCAGTGTCATGAGCCAATACATGGCAAGCCATGCTGTGCACATAGATTCGAAACAGTGTCTCATTGGGTCACATGTTCTGCAGCAGCAGTGACATGAGCCAATACATGGCAAGCTATGCTGTGAGCATAGATTTGTAACAGTGTCTCATTGGGTAGCATGTTCTGCAGCAGCAGTGATGTGAGCCAATACATGGCAAGCTATGCTGGGAGCATAGATTTGTAACAGTGTCACATTAGGTCACATGCTTTGCAGCAGCAGTGACGTGAGACAATACCTGGCAAGCTATACATGGCATACATACATATAGCGACCCTACATACACCCAGACTTAGAAAATTTTGCCTATTTTAGTAGTCTATTTAGGGAGGGGGCATAATTATAAGGGGGGGGGGGGTGGCTTACTAAGTTTGGTCTTGGTCATTTTTTGTAGTAAAAGTACCCCGCCGGCGCAGCCGGCTCTCCTCCCACGAGGCCCTAAAGGACGCGGCCGTAGGCGGCGCTGCGTGGCGTCGACGACGACTCCACCAGAGGCGCACGCGCCTGGAGCGCGCGCTCGTCTCTGCGATGCCTTCTGTCTGGCTCGACGACCGGTTCGGCCTGCGCCGCGTCGTCTTCCCCCTCCTCGCCGCCAGCCCCGTCGACGAGCGCCACCGCCGCCGTGTCTTCGTTCCAGTGGTCGGCTTCAACATTTTCCATTACACGTACTTGGGTACGAACTTCCTCGCCATTTCCTCGCCTCGCCGATTTCCTCGAACTTCCATTTCCTCGCCGATTTCATAATCGGTGGCTCCACGGCATAAGTTGCATTGTCAGCAACAGAATACGCACTCGCGTCGCTTGGAATGTCCAAGTAACACTACTACAGACTGTATTCATAAATACAAATACCGGTATATTGGGGTGGTGCAAATTGACCTATGCAAATAAATACAATGCGAATGGTATGGTAATTACCTATGGTACATTGTACCATGCAAATTGTGTTGCTTTAACATGATCAGCGCATGGATGAATTGCTTAGCAAATGTCTTGCCTAGGCGTCGAGCGGTATTTACCTACCTATCCCTGCTGTCGTATACCGTAAATCCTCCAATAGTGTCCCTGGGCCCTATTATTTTAACCTCTCCTTACCCGGGGGCACTATTGGAGGGGGCTCTATTCTTTCAACTTAAAAATAATTTCTAATGGCACTGCCAATTTGATTGATTTACCATTAATAGTTGCTGAAACCTACTATTATTTGTTAGACCAGTAGTGTGTCCAGCATGTATTGTAAAGAGAAAGTGTCGCAGCACTGCAGCGGGTAGGGAATGTAGAGGAGCCAGACGATGTAGAGGTAAGCGGCTGTCGTACACTGAGGCGGTCCTGCCCCCTCTCCAAGGCTTCCATCGAGCCTCCTCTCCAACAGCACCAAATTTCACTCTGGTAGGTGGCCCATTTAGGGTTGGGCAGGTAATAATAAACTCAAACGCCCCAGCGATGGGCGGCCTTACTGTATGGGGGGGGGGGGGCTTATTAGATACATGTCTTTATAAACAAACATTCCAATTGAATGGCAACATTTTTGAACCTTGACACCTAAACCCCCCATTTTCAAACCTTTTTTCGCCGTGGATCTCCCCCACCTCCAAGGAGCCGCTTACCTTGCTTGACCAAGGAGTCAGACTCCCACTCTGCTTTACCCAATTTCAGGTATACGTATGTACCTAGGCCCTAGGCCACCTCCTTCATAATGCATTGTGTCTTTGCAATCATGTCACATATGTCGTAATATATGCTGCAATTACCTATGTCGTATGCTGACTCACGGTATTGTATTTTGCGTAACGTACACGAGTTATGCGATGTGACACTCACGCGTAAAGTCGTCGACGGTGACACCGAGAGTAACAAACGCGACCCTGAAGTCGTCGAACATCTTCGAGCAAAAAAAAAAATTCGATCGTTCGAAACATCGTTCCTGCGAATCAAAATTGTCTGCGTCTCGTCGTGCGCCGCAGTGTGAGCGGCCGCTGACAGGTGTGGCTGCAGCCGTTCGCGCAGCACATCTTGCCGTCGCTGCACTGCGCGTCGCTTGCGCACTCCTCGACGCAAGTGCCTGCCGTTCCTAAAAGTGGTCCCAAAAGAATTTGCCGTCTCCCTGAGTCGGTAGCACGAATCGAATCGCCCGACCTGCCGGCACGGGCGGACAGCGGCGCTCGTCGACGACGGCGGCCTTGCAGACGGCCTCTCTGCTCTCGAGGACGCAGACTTCGCCGTCGGTGCAGGATTTCCGCTGGCAGGGGCAGTGCAGCTCATACGAGTTGCAGAGCGTCGTTGAGTTGCCCGGCTGCACCCATTCGTGGTAGCAGTTGGGCGGCGGGGGCGCCACTCGATATACTGGGCAACCTGGCGAAGAGGAGGCGATGTTCAGTATCTGTCCGGCTGGACACGAGCGCCGTGGAAGGGCGCAGACTCACGGGGCAAGCCGACGCACTCGTGCTCGCATTCTTCCTTCGTCGCGAAGTTGTTGGGCGTCGCGTTGCAGCCGCCGTACGTGATGCTCTCGCACGTGTCCGTGTGCCTGCTGTAGGCGAAGCGCGGAATGGCCGCCTCGCAGCGCGGCGGCCCGCCCTCGGCGACGAGCGAGCAACGCTCCAGCTTGTTCAGCCCGTCCGCCCAGACGTCTTTGCACGCGGCCTCGCAGGCGCTCTCGGTCGCGAAGCGGTTCGTGTTGCCCTGGCATCCTCCGTAGATGAAGCGCTTGCATCCATTCGACTTGTAGTCGAAGTGCCAGCTCGGCATGTGCGCCTTGCAGGTTCCAGTCACCATGGGCAGGATGCACCGCCCCGTGTCCTTGACGCAGCGCGCACCGCCTCCGGTCGCCATTGTGCACAGCTCGCCCGCTGGGCAGACGAGACTGGCGCAGGTCTGAGGCGCTGCAGCCACGTCCAGGCAGCCGCGCTTTGCTGAAAATCGATCCGTTGCATGGTACAAGCGCATTCTTGCTCGGGACAACGCACTGTAGCACTTGGCGATGACGGGGCAAGGCTCGAACAGGCAGGGCGCCTCCTCGATGACGCATCGCTCGCACGTGCTGTTGCAGGAGTGACTGGCGCAGGCACCGCCACTGCAGCTGAACTCGGGTATGGGGCAGCCGGTGCGTTCGTCCAGCTCGGTGACCACGTCGCAGCTGGGCGGCGGCCGGGGCATGTCGTGGACGGGGCAGTCGACGGGCTCGCGGGGCGGGCAGACGCGCTCGCACACGGCTCGCGAGTAGAACCGATTGTCGTTGCCGCCGCAGCCGCTGTAGTCGAGTTCCTCGCAGCTGCGCGTCGCCGTGTTGAAGAACCACGAGGCGACCGAGCCCGAACAGTCGCCTGCGTTCCTCGGCAGCTCGCAGATGACGACGCGCTCGCTCTCTGTCAGGCACACCGCCTCCTCCGTGCCGGGACGCCGTCTGCAGTGCGGCTCGCTGGGAGGGCAGTCGACCACGTGGCAAACGTCCTCTTCTAAAGAACAGAACGCACTGTCTCACTGCTCACAACTGAGTCAGTGGGAGCGGCAACCAACTGGTTCTATCGCACTGCTGTTGGGTGAGCTCGTTCCAGTGCTGGTCATAGAAGTGGGCGTTGCAGCCGCCGCAGTAGTTGCTCACGCAGTGCCGGGACTTTGGGCAGCTCTCGGCCATGCAAGGGTCCAAGAAGCACTGAACCACTGAGGTGCCCGCTGCAATTGGGACATTGCGCCGACTATTCTTGTCGCAGAGTCGAATAGACGTACTCGGACACTGCAGACAGTTGGGCGTCATGACGCAACGCGCCTGCACGTCCCCGTTGACCCTGCACAGCTCGCAGAAGCCACACCTGACACCGTCGCAAGGGCTGGGCACGTGAGGCACCACATGGATCGGGGGTAGTGTTGGCTGACGCTGAGCGCACTGGGCCGTCGTCAGTCGATTCCAGTCGGCGTCGTAGAAGTGCGCCTCGCAGCCCCCATCGCAGTAGTAGTCGACGCAGTGAGCCGAGCCCTCGCACGTCTCCACCCAGCAGGGCGCGGCAAAGCACGCGTTCTCTGCATGACGACGTCGCCCTGTTTGCGAAACGCAGAGCGCAGAGCCATTGGACGACTGGGGCATACCTTGGCACTCGCCGCAGTCCGTCTTCGTGACGCACTTGGCCTCGTATTTCGAGTTGACCTGACAGCGCTCGCACCGGCCGCAGGACGCGTCGGCGCAAGGATTGCGCTCCGGAGGAGCCACCTCTTCTTCCTCGGACTCATCCAACTCGAATTCTGATTCCGGCGACTCTACACAATTGACGAGTTGTAGAAAAAAGGCGATTGCAGTGCTGGGATTTGAACCCAGGTCTCAGGGATTCCGGTCCTGGATGCTCACCACTACACCACACTCACACTAAGCCACACTAAGCCAAGAGAAACGGTGGAGCCGGCATTGCCTGGCGTCAAACACCGCACACCTGGATGTAACAATTGAAGAATTGTTGAAAAAAGGCGATTGCAGTGCTGGGATTCGAGCCCAGGTCTCAGGGATGCCTGCCACAATGCCTGTGTCGACAATCACTAGCAGAGCCAGGATTTTCCAACAGAGGGGGGAGAAGGTCAATTTTTTTCATCGCAGTTTATCCAACAAAGTCAAGTTTTGGCCCTGGTATCGGCATTTGCTTTGTTTGGACTATTTTCATCACACAATAGTTACAATAGTTGCGATAGAACCACAGCGCCGGTGAAAATTGTATCATTTTGAGCCGCTTAATCAAACGAAAACGTAAAAATCTGACCATTTTGTTTTGCCCCTGTGGTCGTCCTTCTTTCTGTCTTCCCTCCCTAAACTCTCCCCCCTTCCCCCCAAATCCGTGCTGACAGGAGGGGGAGACCCTCTCCCCCTTCTGGATCCGCTAGTGTCGACAATCCACACGTAAGGGAGAGATGCAGAATGACTCACCGTCCAAAGGGGGCACGACTACATGGCCGCAGAGTTGCTCCGTGTCGAGATGGGTGAAGCACTGGTCGTAGTAGTACGCGTTGCAGCCGCCGCAGAAGTTGCTGACGCAAGCGCTGGCCAATGGACAGCTCTCGGCCTGGCCTGCGCACGGATCGGCGAAGCAACGGATCAGATCGACGCCGTCTAGAGAGCGGACGCGCATTCGCTGGTGGTGGTCAGCAGACAGAAATAACGCAGAAAACTATCTACCGGCGCACTCGGAGCAGTCGGCGCGCATGACGCAACGCGCCTGCCCGTCCCCGTTGACCCTGCACAGCTCGCAGAAGCCACACCTGACACCGTCGCAAGGGCTGGGCACGTGAGGCACCACATGGATCGGGGGTAGTGTTGGCTGGCGCTGAGCGCACTGGGCCGTCGTCAGTCGATTCCAGTCGGCGTCGTAGAAGTGCGCCTCGCAGCCCCCATCGCAGTAGTAGTCGACGCAGTGAGCCGAGCCCTCGCACCTCTCCACCCAGCAGGGCGCGGCAAAGCACGCGTTCTCTGCATGACGACGTCGCCCTGTTTGCGAAACGCAGAGCGCAGAGCCGTTGGACGACTGGGGTATACCTTGGCACTCGCCGCAGTCCGTCTTCGTGACGCACTTGGCCTCATATTTCGAGTTGACCTGACAGTGCTCGCACCGGCCGCAGGACGCGTCGGCGCAAGGATTGCGCTCCGGAGGAGCCACCTCTTCTTCCTCGGACTCATCCAACTCGAATTCTGATTCCGGCGACTCTACACAATTGACGAGTTGTAGAAAAAAGGCGATTGCAGTGCTGGGATTTGAACCCAGGTCTCAGGGATTCCGGTCCTGGATACTCACCACTACACCACACTCGCACTAAGCCACACTAAGCCAGGAGAAACGGTGGAGCCGGCATTGCCTGGCGTCAAACACCACCCACCTGGATGTAACAATTGAAGAATTGTTGAAAAAAGGCGATTGCAGTGCTGGGATTCAAACCCAGGTCTCAGGGATGCCTGCCACAATGCCTGTGTCAACAATCACTAGCGGAGCCAGGATTTTCCAACAGAGGGGGGAGAAGATCAATTTTTTCATCGCAGTTTATCCAACAAAGTCAAGTTTTGGCCCTGGTATCGGCATTTGCTTTGTTTGGACCATTTTCATCACGCAATAGTTAGTTGCGATAGAACCACAGCGCCGGTGAAAATTTTATCATTTTGAGCCGCTTAATCAAACGAAAACGTAAAAATCTGACCATTTTGTTTTGCCCCTGTGGTCGTCCTTCTTTCTGTCTTCCCTCCCTAAACTCTCCCCCCCTTCCCCCCAAATCCATGCTGACAGGAGGGGATCCGCTTGTGTCGACAATCCACACGTAAGGGAGAGATGCAGAATGACTCACCGTCCAAAGGGGGCAAGACTACATGGCCGCAGAGTTGCTCCGTGTCGAGATGGGTGAAGCGCTGGTCGTAGTAGTATGCGTTGCAGCCGCCACAGAAGTATCACATATGTCGTAATATATGCTGCAATTACCTATGTCGTATGCTGACTCACGGTATTGTATTTTGCGTAACGTACACGAGTTATGCGATGTGACACTCACGCGTAAAGTCGTCGACGGTGACACCGAGAGTAACAAACGCGACCCTGAAGTCGTCGAACATCTTCGAGCAAAAAAAAAAATTCGATCGTTCGAAACATCGTTCCTGCGAATCAAAATTGTCTGCGTCTCGTCGTGCGCCGCAGTGTGAGCGGCCGCTGACAGGTGTGGCTGCAGCCGTTCGCGCAGCACATCTTGCCGTCGCTGCACTGCGCGTCGCTTGCGCACTCCTCGACGCAAGTGCCTGCCGTTCCTAAAAGTGGTCCCAAAAGAATTTGCCGTCTCCCTGAGTCGGTAGCACGAATCGAATCGCCCGACCTGCCGGCACGGGCGGACAGCGGCGCTCGTCGACGACGGCGGCCTTGCAGACGGCCTCTCTGCTCTCGAGGACGCAGACTTCGCCGTCGGTGCAGGATTTCCGCTGGCAGGGGCAGTGCAGCTCATACGAGTTGCAGAGCGTCGTTGAGTTGCCCGGCTGCACCCATTCGTGGTAGCAGTTGGGCGGCGGGGGCGCCACTCGATATACTGGGCAACCTGGCGAAGAGGAGGCGATGTTCAGTATCTGTCCGGCTGGACACGAGCGCCGTGGAAGGGCGCAGACTCACGGGGCAAGCCGACGCACTCGTGCTCGCATTCTTCCTTCGTCGCGAAGTTGTTGGGCGTCGCGTTGCAGCCGCCGTACGTGATGCTCTCGCACGTGTCCGTGTGCCTGCTGTAGGCGAAGCGCGGAATGGCCGCCTCGCAGCGCGGCGGCCCGCCCTCGGCGACGAGCGAGCAACGCTCCAGCTTGTTCAGCCCGTCCGCCCAGACGTCTTTGCACGCGGCCTCGCAGGCGCTCTCGGTCGCGAAGCGGTTCGTGTTGCCCTGGCATCCTCCGTAGATGAAGCGCTTGCATCCATTCGACTTGTAGTCGAAGTGCCAGCTCGGCATGTGCGCCTTGCAGGTTCCAGTCACCATGGGCAGGATGCACCGCCCCGTGTCCTTGACGCAGCGCGCACCGCCTCCGGTCGCCATTGTGCACAGCTCGCCCGCTGGGCAGACGAGACTGGCGCAGGTCTGAGGCGCTGCAGCCACGTCCAGGCAGCCGCGCTTTGCTGAAAATCGATCCGTTGCATGGTACAAGCGCATTCTTGCTCGGGACAACGCACTGTAGCACTTGGCGATGACGGGGCAAGGCTCGAACAGGCAGGGCGCCTCCTCGATGACGCATCGCTCGCACGTGCTGTTGCAGGAGTGACTGGCGCAGGCACCGCCACTGCAGCTGAACTCGGGTATGGGGCAGCCGGTGCGTTCGTCCAGCTCGGTGACCACGTCGCAGCTGGGCGGCGGCCGGGGCATGTCGTGGACGGGGCAGTCGACGGGCTCGCGGGGCGGGCAGACGCGCTCGCACTCGGCTCGCGAGTAGAACCGATTGTCGTTGCCGCCGCAGCCGCTGTAGTCGAGTTCCTCGCAGCTGCGCGTCGCCGTGTTGAAGAACCACGAGGCGACCGAGCCCGAACAGTCGCCTGCGTTCCTCGGCAGCTCGCAGATGACGACGCGCTCGCTCTCTGTCAGGCACACCGCCTCCTCCGTGCCGGGACGCCGTCTGCAGTGCGGCTCGCTGGGAGGGCAGTCGACCACGTGGCAAACGTCCTCTTCTAAAGAACAGAACGCACTGTCTCACTGCTCACAACTGAGTCAGTGGGAGCGGCAACCAACTGGTTCTATCGCACTGCTGTTGGGTGAGCTCGTTCCAGTGCTGGTCATAGAAGTGGGCGTTGCAGCCGCCGCAGTAGTTGCTCACGCAGTGCCGGGACTTTGGGCAGCTCTCGGCCATGCAAGGGTCCAAGAAGCACTGAACCACTGAGGTGCCCGCTGCAATTGGGACATTGCGCCGACTATTCTTGTCGCAGAGTCGAATAGACGTACTCGGACACTGCAGACAGTTGGGCGTCATGACGCAACGCGCCTGCACGTCCCCGTTGACCCTGCACAGCTCGCAGAAGCCACACCTGACACCGTCGCAAGGGCTGGGCACGTGAGGCACCACATGGATCGGGGGTAGTGTTGGCTGACGCTGAGCGCACTGGGCCGTCGTCAGTCGATTCCAGTCGGCGTCGTAGAAGTGCGCCTCGCAGCCCCCATCGCAGTAGTAGTCGACGCAGTGAGCCGAGCCCTCGCACGTCTCCACCCAGCAGGGCGCGGCAAAGCACGCGTTCTCTGCATGACGACGTCGCCCTGTTTGCGAAACGCAGAGCGCAGAGCCATTGGACGACTGGGGCATACCTTGGCACTCGCCGCAGTCCGTCTTCGTGACGCACTTGGCCTCGTATTTCGAGTTGACCTGACAGCGCTCGCACCGGCCGCAGGACGCGTCGGCGCAAGGATTGCGCTCCGGAGGAGCCACCTCTTCTTCCTCGGACTCATCCAACTCGAATTCTGATTCCGGCGACTCTACACAATTGACGAGTTGTAGAAAAAAGGCGATTGCAGTGCTGGGATTTGAACCCAGGTCTCAGGGATTCCGGTCCTGGATGCTCACCACTACACCACACTCACACTAAGCCACACTAAGCCAAGAGAAACGGTGGAGCCGGCATTGCCTGGCGTCAAACACCGCACACCTGGATGTAACAATTGAAGAATTGTTGAAAAAAGGCGATTGCAGTGCTGGGATTCGAGCCCAGGTCTCAGGGATGCCTGCCACAATGCCTGTGTCGACAATCACTAGCAGAGCCAGGATTTTCCAACAGAGGGGGGAGAAGGTCAATTTTTTTCATCGCAGTTTATCCAACAAAGTCAAGTTTTGGCCCTGGTATCGGCATTTGCTTTGTTTGGACTATTTTCATCACACAATAGTTACAATAGTTGCGATAGAACCACAGCGCCGGTGAAAATTGTATCATTTTGAGCCGCTTAATCAAACGAAAACGTAAAAATCTGACCATTTTGTTTTGCCCCTGTGGTCGTCCTTCTTTCTGTCTTCCCTCCCTAAACTCTCCCCCTTCCCCCAAATCCGTGCTGACAGGAGGGGGAGACCCTCTCCCCCTTCTGGATCCGCTAGTGTCGACAATCCACACGTAAGGGAGAGATGCAGAATGACTCACCGTCCAAAGGGGGCACGACTACATGGCCGCAGAGTTGCTCCGTGTCGAGATGGGTGAAGCACTGGTCGTAGTAGTACGCGTTGCAGCCGCCGCAGAAGTTGCTGACGCAAGCGCTGGCCAATGGACAGCTCTCGGCCTGGCCTGCGCACGGATCGGCGAAGCAACGGATCAGATCGACGCCGTCTAGAGAGCGGACGCGCATTCGCTGGTGGTGGTCAGCAGACAGAAATAACGCAGAAAACTATCTACCGGCGCACTCGGAGCAGTCGGCGCGCATGACGCAACGCGCCTGCCCGTCCCCGTTGACCCTGCACAGCTCGCAGAAGCCACACCTGACACCGTCGCAAGGGCTGGGCACGTGAGGCACCACATGGATCGGGGGTAGTGTTGGCTGGCGCTGAGCGCACTGGGCCGTCGTCAGTCGATTCCAGTCGGCGTCGTAGAAGTGCGCCTCGCAGCCCCCATCGCAGTAGTAGTCGACGCAGTGAGCCGAGCCCTCGCACGTCTCCACCCAGCAGGGCGCGGCAAAGCACGCGTTCTCTGCATGACGACGTCGCCCTGTTTGCGAAACGCAGAGCGCAGAGCCGTTGGACGACTGGGGTATACCTTGGCACTCGCCGCAGTCCGTCTTCGTGACGCACTTGGCCTCATATTTCGAGTTGACCTGACAGTGCTCGCACCGGCCGCAGGACGCGTCGGCGCAAGGATTGCGCTCCGGAGGAGCCACCTCTTCTTCCTCGGACTCATCCAACTCGAATTCTGATTCCGGCGACTCTACACAATTGACGAGTTGTAGAAAAAAGGCGATTGCAGTGCTGGGATTTGAACCCAGGTCTCAGGGATTCCGGTCCTGGATACTCACCACTACACCACACTCGCACTAAGCCACACTAAGCCAGGAGAAACGGTGGAGCCGGCATTGCCTGGCGTCAAACACCACCCACCTGGATGTAACAATTGAAGAATTGTTGAAAAAAGGCGATTGCAGTGCTGGGATTCAAACCCAGGTCTCAGGGATGCCTGCCACAATGCCTGTGTCAACAATCACTAGCGGAGCCAGGATTTTCCAACAGAGGGGGGAGAAGATCAATTTTTTCATCGCAGTTTATCCAACAAAGTCAAGTTTTGGCCCTGGTATCGGCATTTGCTTTGTTTGGACCATTTTCATCACGCAATAGTTAGTTGCGATAGAACCACAGCGCCGGTGAAAATTTTATCATTTTGAGCCGCTTAATCAAACGAAAACGTAAAAATCTGACCATTTTGTTTTGCCCCTGTGGTCGTCCTTCTTTCTGTCTTCCCTCCCTAAACTCTCCCCCCCTTCCCCCCAAATCCATGCTGACAGGAGGGGATCCGCTTGTGTCGACAATCCACACGTAAGGGAGAGATGCAGAATGACTCACCGTCCAAAGGGGGCAAGACTACATGGCCGCAGAGTTGCTCCGTGTCGAGATGGGTGAAGCGCTGGTCGTAGTAGTATGCGTTGCAGCCGCCACAGAAGTTGCTGACGCAAGAGCTGGCCAATGGACAGCTCTCGGCCTGGCCTTCGCACGGATCGGCAAAGCAACGGATCAGATCCACGCCATCTAGAGAGCGGACGCGCATTCGCTGGTGGTGGTCAGCAGACAGAAATAACGCAGAAAACTATCTACCGGCGCACTCGGAGCAGTCGGCGCGCATGACGCAACGCGCCTGCAGGTCAGTGTTGACCCTGCACAGCTCGCAGAAGCCACACCTGACACCGTCGCAAGGGCTGGGCACGTGAGGCACCACATGGATCGGGGGTAGTGTTGGCTGGCGCTGAGCGCACTGGGCCGTCGTCAGGCGATTCCAGTCGGCGTCGTAGAAGTGCGCCTCGCAGCCCCCATCGCAGTAGTAGTCGACGCAGTGAGCCGAGCCCTCGCACGTCTCCACCCAGCAGGGCGCGGCAAAGCACGCGTTCTCTGCATGACGACGTCGCCCTGTTTGCGAAACGCAGAGCGCAGAGCCGTTGGACGACTGGGGCATACCTTGGCACTCGCTGCAGTCTGTCTTCGTGACGCACTTGGCCTCGTATTTCGAGTTGACCTGACAGCGCTCGCACCGGCCGCAGGACGCGTCGGCGCAAGGATTGCGCTCCGGAGGAGCCACCTCTTCTTCGGACTCAATATAGCACTCGTCGGGCTCCCATTCCGACGAATCTATGTGCCAATATCGACAATCCACACGTACGGGAGAGATCGAGAGCGACTCACCGTCCCATGGGGACACGGCTAAATTGAAGCAGAGTTGCTCCGTGTCAAGGTGGGTAAAGTGCTGATCGTAGTAGTACGCGTTGCAGCCGCCGCAGAAGTTGCTGACGCAAGCGCTGGCCAATGGACAGCTCTCGGCCTGGCCTGCGCAAGGATCGGCAAAGCAACGGATCAGATCGACGCCGTCTAGAGAGCGGACGCGCATTCGCTGGTGGTGGTCAGCAAACAGAAAGAAAACTCTCTACCGGCGCATTCGGAGCAATCGGGGCGCATGACGCACTTGCGCTCTCTCGCTGCGTTCACCTTGCATTCTTTGCACGCGCCGCAATCGAACTCCGCACATGGGTCCTCTGGTGCTAGCGCCGGAGAATCATCAACGGCTAAATGAAATTCGCAACGTAAGTACTGTCTACATGGGACATGCACGGGTACGTCGCAAAACGAATCTCACGTCCGCCAGAGGAGCCGCACTGAGCTGGGTGGTCGAGCTGGTTCCAGTCGGCGTCGTAAAAGTGGGCGTCACAGCCTCCACAGAAGCTGCTGACGCAGTGCGCGGACAGCGCGCACGTCTCTGTCCAGCAGGGATCGGCAAAGCACTGCGTCACGGGCTCTGGATGCGGGTGCCACGTGAACACGATAAGAGGATGACTGATGACGAAGGTTACGCACTGTCAGTGGGGCAATCGCAGTCCACTTCGACGACGCACTTGGGCTCTCCGGCCGAATTGACTCTGCAGCGTTCGCAGGTGCCACTACACGTATGTCCAGTGCAAGCTGTCGATTCGGCTCCCGTCGAGTTCGACCTTTCTGGAATGTGGATCATGGTATGTCATGGTCTTGCTGCACTTGCATGGATCTGCTTGCTATTTGTACACAAATGAAGTCTTGGATGGTGCCTGCCTCCTCCTTCCTCACCTGTGCTGCCACACTGGTCAGCTGTCAAAGCATTCCACTGTTCATCGTAAAAGTGCGCGTTGCAGCCTCCGCAAAAGGTGTTGATGCAGTGCGTGGCGTTGGCGCAACTCTCTGCCGAGCAGGGCTCTGCGAGGCACTGGGCCACAGGCACGTCAGCTGCATAAAGTTATCGATTTGCTTCCTCTTGTCAGACGTTTATGAACCTGGACACGCTGAGCAGTCGGCCGTCGCGACACACTTGGCTTGGCCTTCGAAAGCCTTGCATTCGTGGCAGTAGGGACAGCTGGTCGACGAGCAGACCGCAGCCGCTGCAATAGAATGGACCAAGCAGTCGCGAGTCACATTGCCGACGTCGTCAGTGTTTCCTCTGCGAGTTTCTAACCGGTCTGAGCCTGTCGTCTGGGATCACAGCGCTGCTCGCACTCAACGCGCGTTGCGAAGTTGTTACTGTTGGCCTCGCAGCCACCATAGATGAAGCGGAGGCAGCGGCTCAGACGCGGACTGTAGAACCAGCGTACTTGCGCCTGCTCGCAGGGGCCGCGGTACGGCGGCTGGTGGCAGGACTCGTCCACTCCTGGGTAAAATTTTTGTTGAGCTTTGACTGACGACTACTAACGACAGAGGACGTACCGGAATCGCAGGCGAGATCGTAGCGCACGCAGCCCTCGTCCGTGTCGCGTCGCACCCACCGACAGCCGACGGGCGTCGTCTCGGGCAGGCGGTGGTCGACGCAGCCCTGCGACCGAGCGCCTGCGACGGCTCCGAGCCAGCCGAGCAACGAGAGTAGAGCGAGAGATCGCATTCTGAGCGACTGTGACCAAGCAGTGGCAGTACAAAAAGCGCGATTCGGAGTACATTGTACATGCTGCCGACAAGTGTCTGCGAGCGTGCTTTTGTGCCGCGCCGCGCAAACAGGAAGCTCGAGTCAGGCGTGTCAGAGCGCCGTGTATGGGACCTCTGCCCTACCTACCCGCCTGTTGCGGCAGATTAGCTCGTGCGACTGTCACCGCCGATATTACAAGTTCTCACTCAGTCACCGGCAACACCAAGAGGAAGGAAGCATTAACAAGCGTGACTAATGGCCTTACTAAAAGTGAGCGCGCGAATGAGTTCATGTCGGCAGAACAAACATGCTATGTACATGTGTTTGGCAAGACATTGACGGCCCATTTGTTTACCGGTTTCCATAACATTACGAATACACGCGCACATTGGATTACAAAACTTGCCGAAGGCTCGTCGTCGACGCGGCGCCTGTAAAACTGGCCAACGTGAGCAGGCAGAGTGCTGGGTTGCTTGACGTATGCATGCATGCGTACACAACGCACGACGTGGATTGGACAAGACATTATACCTACCATAAGTAAAATTGTAGGTATTGTCACGCTGTATTCTACGTTTTGGTCCTGTATATTGCCTGTACGCACTAGAACAGCTATTCGCCGCTGCAGAAGGCGATTTGCCCTATTTTAATAACGTTTAACTGACGATTATTTGGTCTACACAGTATAGTTGCAACGTCATTTAGCGGTTGGATTTATGAACGCCACTCCCAACCCCCGCCAATAAAAGCGCCCCCCCCCCCCTCCAATAAATGCCCAGTGTAGAGGGTGGGTTGAAAAATGAACGCCCAGGGCGTTCATTGGGGATTCATGGTAGATGTGCCACGCGCAAAACACGCTGTCAACTTTCAAAGAATTTGAGCTAAAGCAGGCTCAACACAAAGATAGAAACGTGGCGCTTTGTGTGCCGGTGTCACATTTTAGGTACCCCCCTCAAAATAGATACCCCCGGGGGAAACAATTTTGGATGGATGTCAAAATAGATACCCCCCCACCCCCCAGTTGTGTCATTTACAATGTACCTGGAAGAGGAAGACAAATCCCAAAGTATATTTATTTGTCACTGCTGTTGTGATGATAAGCATAATGTGCTCTAACTAAAGTATTGGAATGTGGGTTTTCTGGGTTGATGAAATATGGGTTTTCCAACTCTAGTATGGGTATGTGTTGTACATCTGCTCGATCGTGCTTTTTTTGTTTGTTCATCGCAATCAGCACTTGTTCTCGGCCATCGCTCCTGTCGCCTTCTAATCATTCAACACATCCATGTGTGCGTCCGCAGGCACGTCACTCTGTCGATCAGCAGCACCCAGCCACACATGTCTCCGCTGGCGTTCTAGCTAAAGCGCCCTCGCCTGGCGTAGCCTTGCGTTTGATTGCTCTTTGCAGCTGCACCTTGGTTTCGCTGAGACTGAGGCCTTGACCTTGTCGTTTGAAGGTCTTGTCACAATGCTGCCTGCCAAACCGACGTCCTTGTCAGTCGTTAACGCGTTCCTTGTCAATTGCCGTATCTCAATTGCTCTCGGCCGATGCTTTCGAGCGGCCGTCTATGAACGTTATGGTAGCTGAGGTAGCTGTGGTAGCTGAGGCAGCTCAGCTTCACCATTCACCGCCTCGCTGGACTGTACAGGAGCTGGACATCATTCACCGTTCTCGGCACTCGAGCTCGGTTGGCACTGGTCTGCACTGCATTCCGACGGAAACGGAAGTCCACGTTCACGGGCAGGGCATTGTCGTTTAAGTCAAGTCGCTGGTGATCCGACTGCCGATCCAATTAACTGGGGGGGAGGGGTAACTATATTGGTCTATTTGGTCAACATCAACCAAAATAGACGCCCCCTGGGGACATCTATTTGGGGGGGGGATCTATTTTATGACACCGGTCCTTCGGGTGTGTCACAGCGACTGAAAAGATATTTTTGGGGGCATATTGCATGGCACAATAGCTGTCGACTAGCCGCCGCTGGCTGAATCGTCAGGAAACCGATGCTTAAAAGGCTTGTCTCTTTGTTCCACTTCTGTTGACTCTGTGGAACTAGAGACGATACGAAACATGGAACAGACGAAGTCGAATACCAGTGTTACAGTGTACCTACTGTATGTATATGTATACAGGTATGCCCGTATACAGGTACAAACTCCGCGATCGCTAGTCAGTCTTTTTCTGTGCCGCATCAATAGAAAGGTTGACGTATGAAAAGGTTTCTATTCGAGTCTAGTACGCACACGAGCGACCGCAGCTGTCCTCACAGTGGGAGCGGCCCGCGTATTCTCCTGAAACCACTCTCCACTATTGAACATTTTATATACCTACCTAGCTTTCAGGAGCATTTCTCTGCCCACCAAGCGATGGGATCCACCGCCACCACGGGCATGCGCTGGATATTCGGCGCACTCTGCGTCGCAATGGTCGCCCGAGTCAAGTCTGTGGCGCACGCAACGCAGACGCAAAACCACGGTTTCGATGACGACGATCTGGAGCGATGGGTAGGTCAAATATCAATTGTGGCACCTATGTAAGGAAGCACATTCAAAAAAGTGTCACTTCATGTTAGCGCGTTCCTGCCCTAAGCAGAATTGACAGACTGCATTTTAGCAGCGAGATTGAGGTATACAATTAAGTAAATGTTTTCTGTGTACTGTACTGTTGTACGGTTGTATGTACTTGTTGTTGCACCCTACAGTGGGGGTGTTGTACTTGTTGTATTCGTTGTACTTTACAGTGGGACTGGGAGCCCGAAAGCGTCTTCATCGATCCCGGACCCAATGGCCACTACGAACAGACTGTCTTTGGGCCGTTCTGGGGAAAAAGGCGCAAGTAGGGATTCCAATAAGAAAACAGAATCATCAGAAACTGATGCGATTTTAATTAGGCATGCGTTTTGACTCTGCTGACTGACACAATCTATGTATGTATGTATATGTAGTACCTACTATCCGCACTTATTGGAACGGTTTCACACTTCTTTGTTCTTCTTTGTCCAATGATACTTCTTCAAGTTTTGAAGTTCCTTTGTTGATCAACAAAACAATCCATCATTTGGACTGGGACGCAAACAATTCTTTTAATTTAAACCCACGTGTTGGTACACAAATGTTGTAGGTACAGTATGTAGCTGCACTGAAGTGACGGCGCACTAAACAAGTTGTAATTTGGGCGCTGCTCATTGCCCTGGTGGTATCTTATCCACAGATACATTGGATCGAGATATTGGAAACCCAAAACAAGATTTTTCTATCAAAGTTGTTGCTTTCAACTTGTTATTATGAATTTCGGTAAAATATATTTTTTTTGCACAATGGCGTTTGTTACTATGCCAAAACGCTATACAACTGTCACCAAAATGCTGTGTAGCATTTACTTGTTACCCCAAAATATGCAATTGTTACGATTAAGTTTTGTTTTTTTTTGTTTTTGTACTTCGCGCAATTTTATGGGAAAACCCCAGTCCAGTCGTACCGCCAGTCGCACCACTGTTTGGAGTGCATTAACGAATTTCAACTGGAAATTAACAAGTTTCAACTGGCAGTACGGTACTCCAGAATTCGAACATGAGTACAGTACGACGTGCTAATAACAAATTATAACATACAAAATTGCTCGGCCGGTGGCGTTGGCTGCAGGCGGCGCACCGTTCAACACGCAGTACACCTTTATATGAAGAGGGTCCAATTTTTCCAATGAAAGCCAAAAAATGCAAATAAAGTGCTTTTTTCTCAACTGACGGAAATACGATTGCAGAATGCAGACGATACAATTTTGACATATCCAACAGATAGACAACTTTGAACGTTCTATGTTTCAAGTTGGATCGCGATATAACTATTGGACGCCCAAAACAACACGAACCGCCTGAGAAAATAGCATTCAAGCGCGCAACGTGAGTTTTGTGTCACAGCGGCAGAGAGACCATCAATCACACACGCTCAGTTGACACGATTCTTAATTTCTAATTCATTTTGACGCGTGTGCGTGTCGCGCGCGGGCGTCAGAATCCGTCGCAGCGCGGCTTCTTCTGCGCCACGGTGACTCCAAAGCCGGCCTCGTCGTCGACGTCGAGCTCGATCTGCACATAGAACTTGTTGAAGAAAGCCATTCCCAGCACCACGTGGTCCGCCCTCGCCTCATTCAGAACGCCCTTGCAATGCCAGTTCACGACGCCGTCTACCTGCAGATTATAGGTAACTGTATAATCGAGTGTATTAGGTAGAATAGGTGTGAATAGGGAGAATAGAATAGGTAGAATAGGTGAATTGAAGAGAACATGGTGGGCAATATACCTATGGGTACATGTGGACTGTATACTGTAGGTACCTATATATGGTGACAACTGAACACGAGCAACTGCATGAGTGATACGTTATCCAGTCGTTAACCATATGCAGTCCACATTCACAAAAACAGACTGACCTCCCGCCGCAGCCGCAAAACGTAGTTGGTCAACACAATTTCTTGATGCTCAGCGCCTGGAAGGTTGCAGACATATTGCGTGCAAGGGGTTGCCCTACCCCCCCCCCCCCCTCTAAGTCAAGATCAAGCACCTCCACCCGCCCCAACTCATGTTTCTTCTAATGTTGTACATTGCAAGAGTAAAAGGAAAAGTGATGGCTAAATGAACACCACTTCCACTGGGTGAAGCTGAAATGCCTAAAACGATCAAGTAAATTAGCGAGTACCATATTTTGAAATTACGAAATTTCCATCTGACCGAGCTAATTCTTGTTTCGGGGCTCATTTGTAGACAAGAATTAGCTCCCCACAGAGTCGCCCCTCTTCAGTACAAGGCTCTGTGGGTTGGGTACTTATGCGCGTGGTGAATCAAAATGAGAACCAACCCATTTCCTCTTCGTCCCTAGTGCCTGGTCGTTTTGGGTGGCAGAACCAGTGGGAGATGGGGTACCCACATGAGGGAAGTGCTTGTTACTGGCCACCGAATCGACGCTGCTAGCCATAAAGCTGGGGGACACTGACACCACTGGGCCTGTGCTTACTGGTACCAATTCCGATGGCGTGTAAGGCTCCAGATTCCCGAAAATGCCGTACCATTACCGTAGTACCATACAGACGCAATTCCCCAAAGGCAATGGAGAAAACGGTAAGAGGAAAAAACGACAGGAGGGTATGGTATAAAGCAAACTCTGTTACGACTATGGCATAAGCAAACAAAAACATTCTACGACTATGATGTGCCCTGTGAAGACACCAGACTATCCAAAAATTTAATAGTTGCTGAACGATTGGGGAAGCCAAGGGAGCACCACAATGGAGCGTACCTTCCTGCAAATGAAAGCACACAATTAACAATGAATGTCTTTGAGAACCCCCTTCCCAAATAGGTGTTAATCAATTCAATTGTTCGATCCATGAATGCTGCTTTAAAGATGCAGATCCATCCGATTCTAATGAGCTGACTAATCATAACCCCCTTATGCATACTCATAGGGACATTGCTATCTATAAAGCCAAATCTTGAATGACTTTATACAAATTGTTGACCGACCAATAACACCTGGCACCACCCCTATCGCTTATGACTCTACAGTAATTGCACAAAAAACTCTTGAGATGCTTAAGGATATGCAACAAAAGAACAGACAGTGGCCTAACAAAGCTCTGCTTGGCACCTGCTATAAAGCGAAATTTATACGGATTCTTGTGCAATTTTGCTGTAGCAAAAATTCGAGGCAGCATGTCATTCTTATCGAGTGTTTTCTGGCCAAACGAAGCAAGCATAGCTCTATGCTTAGCTAGAATGGCCGACGAATCAAGCTGATGTGGTTTGTAGACATCATTGCCCAACACAGAAATGGAGCCACCCCTTATGCTTATGCCTAGCTCGTTGCAAAAGCTGGATAAATATAGGCCTTTGCAGATGAACACGTAATTGTTACCAGCTCTGTCTGCAGGAACAATGACGTACTTGTCCTGTATAGCCCTTAAGTCCATACACAACCTCTTATACTGCTCCATATCATAGGAACCCTCTATATTGCCTGAGTGCAGTGACACGTCCTGAACAAAACTTGCAAATTTTGCCAAGAGACGCCACAGCACAGATTCTGAGAAGGAATCCAGGTCCAAATTCCTATGCCTGCGTCTAAGGCATGCCATATACCTCGAAAAGCCATTGTAGTAGGCATCGAATACATCCCCAATTGTACACCCGACATTAATGCGGTACTTGGAGCCTTTCGCTAAAACGTTCCTGAGGAGCTCACTATTAACAAAGTTGATGTCCCCTGTAAAAACGTGCCCAAGAGGTGGGTACAAAAAGGGGGACCGAGCACATAAGCAACCCCCTGACAGATAGGCCTCTAAGTCTTGGGCGCTAAGGCCTTTCAGAACTCACAGAAAATCCAGACTTAGGGTCTGGATTTTCCAGAATTCGAACTCTAAAACAGTCCATGCCATGTGATTCTTGAGCAAAGTGCTTTACTAATTTAGTGGCCAGCGACCCAATGTGCCACTGTGGCGAATCTATGCTCACAGCACAGCTTGTCATGTATTGGCTCACATCACTGCTGGTGCAGAGTGAGCGACCCAATGCGCCACTGTGGCGAATCTATGCTCACAGCATAGCTTGTCATGTATTGGTTCACATCACTGCTGCTCCAGAGTGAGCGACCCAATGGGCCACTGTGGCGAATCTATGCTCACAGCATAGCTTGTTATGTATTGGCTCATGTCACTGATGCTGCAGAGTGAGCGACCCAATGTGCCACTGTGGCGAATCTATGCTCACAGCATAGGTTGTCATGTATTGGCTCACGTCACTGCTGGTGCAGAGTGAGTGACCCAATGTGCCACTGTGGCGAATCTATGCTCACAGCATAGCTTGTCATCTATGCGCTGCTTGTCATGTATGTTTTGGCTCATGTCACTGCTGCTCCAGAGTGAGTGACCCAGTGTGCCACTGTGGTGAATCTATGCTCACAGCATAGCTTGTCATGTATTGGCTCACATCACTGCTGCTGCAGAGTGAGCGACCCTGTGTGCCACTGTGGCAAATCTATGCTCACAACATAGCTTGTCATGTATTGGCTCACGTCACTGCTGCTCCAGAGTGAGTGACCCAGTGTGCCACTGTGGCAAATCTATGCTCACAGCATAGCTTGTCATGTATTGGCTCACATCACTGCTGCTGCAGAGTGAGCGACCCAGTGTGCCACTGTGGCGAATCTATGCTCACAGCATAGCTTGTCATGTATTGGCTTATGTCACTGCTGCTCCAGAGTGAGCGACTCAATGTGCCACTGTAGCAAATCTATGCTCACAGCATAGCTTGTCATGTATTGGCTCACATCACTGCTGCTGCAGAGTGAGCGACCCAATTTGACACTGTGGCGAATCTATGCTCACAGCATAGCTTGTCATCTATGCGCTGCTTGTCATGTATGTTTTGGCTCATGTCACTGCTGCTCCAGAGTGAGTGACCCAGTGTGCCACTGTGGTGAATCTATGCTCACAGCATAGCTTGTCATGTATTGGCTCACGTCACTGCTGCTCCAGAGTGAGCGACTCAATGTGCCACTGTAGCAAATCTATGCTCACAGCATAGCTTGTCATGTATTGGCTCACATCACTGCTGCTGCAGAGTGAGCGACCCAATTTGACACTGTGGCGAATCTATGCTCACAGCATAGCTTGTCATGTATTGGCTCATGTCACTGCTGCTGCAGAGTGAGCGACCCAATGTGCCACTGTGGCTAATCTATGCTCACAGCATAGCTTGTCATGTATTGGTTCACATCACTGCTGCTCCAGAGTGAGCGACCCAATGGGTGGCGAATCTATGCGCACAGCATACTTGTCATGTATTGGCTCACGTCACTGCTGCTGCAGAGTGAGTGACCTAATGTGCCACTGTGGCGAATCTATGCTCACAGCATAGCTTGCCATGTATTGGTTCACATCACTGCTGCTCCAGAGTGAGCCACTCAATGGGCCACTGTGGTGAATCTATGCTCACAGCATAGCTTGTCATGTATTGGCTCATGTCACTGCTGCTGCAGAGTGAGCGACCCAGTGTGCCACTGTGGTGAATCTATGCTCACAGCATAGCTTGTCATGTATTGGCTCATGTCACTGCTGCTGCAGAGTCAGCGACCCAATGTGCCACTGTGTCAAATCTATGTGCACAGCATAGCTTGTCATGTATTGGTTCACGTCACTGCTGCACCAGAGTGAGCGACCCAATGGGCCATTGTGGCGAATCTATGCTCACAGCATAGCTTGTCATGTATTGGCTCATGTCACTGCTGCTGCAGAGTGAGCAACCCAATGTGCCACTGTGGTGAATCTATGCTCACAGCATAGCTTGTCATGTATTGGTTCACGTCACTGCTGCTCCAGAGTGAGCGACCCAATGGGCCATTGTGGCAAATCTATGCTCACAGCATAGCTTGTCATGTATTGGCTCACGGCACTGCTGCTGCAGAGGTAGCGACCCAATGTGCCACTGTGTCAAATCTATGCTCACAGCATAGCTTGTCATGTATTGGTTCACGTCACTGCTGCTCCAGAGTGAGCGACCCAATGGGCCATTGTGGCAAATCTATGCTCACAGCATAGCTTGTCATGTATTGGCTCACGTCACTGCTGGTGCAGAGTGAGTGACCCAATGTGCCACTGTGGCGAATCTATGCTCACAGCATAGCTTGTCATGCATTGGCTCATGGCACTGCTGCTGCAGAGTGAGCGACCCAATGTGCCATTGTGGCAAATCTATGCTCACAGCATAGCTTGTCATGTATTGGTTCACATCACTGCTGCTCCAGAGTGAGCAACTCAATGGGCCACTGTGGCGAATCTATGCTCACAGCTTAGCTTGTCATGTAATGGCTCACGTCACTGCTGCTGCAGAGTGAGTGACCCAATGTGCCACTGTGGTGAATCTATGCTCACAGCATAGCTTGTCATGTATTGGCTCATGTCACTGCTGCTCCAGAGTGAGCGACCCAGTGTGTATGCTCACAGCATAGCTTGTCATCTATGCGCTGCTTGTCATGTATGTTTTGGCTCATGTCACTGCTGCTGCAGAGTGAGCGACCCAATGTGCCACTGTGGTGAATCTATGTTCACAGCATAGCTTGTCATGTAATGGCTCACGTCACTGCTGCTGCAGAGTGAGTGACCCAATGTGCCACTGTGGCGAATCTATGCTCACAGCATAGCTTGTCATGTATTGGTTCACATCACTGCTGCTCCAGAGTGAGCGACCCAATGGGCCACTGTGGCGAATCTATGCTCACAGCTTAGCTTGTCATGTATTGGTTCACATCACTGCTGCTCCAGAGTAAGAGACCCAATGGGCCACTGTGGCGAATCTATGCTCACAGCATAGCTTGTCATGTATTGGCTCACATCACTGCTGCTGCAGAGTGAGCAACCCAATGTGCCACTGTGGCGAATCTATGCTCACAGCATAGGTTGTCATGTATTGGCTCATGTCACTGCTGCTGCAGAGTGAGCGACCCAATGTGCCACTGTGGCAAATCTATGCTAACAGCATAGCTTGTCATGTATTGGTTCATGTCACTGCTGCTGGCCAGAGTGAGCCACCCAATGGGCCACTGTGGCGAATCTATGCTCACAGCATAGCTTGTCATGTAATGGCTCACGTCACTGCTGCTGCAGAGTGAGTGACCCAATGTGCCACTGTGGCGAATCTATGCTCACAGCATAGCTTGTCATGTATTGGCTCACGTCACTGCTGGTGCAGAGTGAGTGACCCAATGTGCTACTGTGGCGAATCTATGCTCACAGCATAGCTTGTCATGCATTGGCTCATGGCACTGCTGCTGCAGAGTGAGCGACCCAATGTGCCACTGTGGAGAATCTATGCTCACAGCATAGGTTGTCATGTATTGGCTCATGTCACTGCTGCTCCAGAGTGAGCGACCCAGTGTGTATGCTCACAGCATAGCTTGTCATCTATGCGCTGCTTGTCATGTATGTTTTGGCTCATGTCACTGCTGCTGCAGAGTGAGTGACCCAATGTGCCACTGTGGCGAATCTATGCTCACAGCATAGGTTGTCATGTATTGACTCACGACACTGCTGCTGCAGAGTGAGCGACCCAATGTGCCACTGTGGCAAATCTATGCTCACAGCATAGGTTGTCATGTATTGGCTCACGTCACTGCTGGTGCAGAGTGAGTGACCCAATGTGCCACTGTGGCGAATCTATGCTCACAGCATAGCTTGTCATCTATGCGCTGCTTGTCATGTATGTATTGGCTCATGTCACTGCTGCTGCAGAGTGAGCAACCCAATGTGCCACTGTGGTGAATCTATGCTCACAGCATAGCTTGTCATGTATTGGTTCACATCACTGCTGCTCCAGAGTGAGCGACCCAATGGGCCACTGTGGCGAATCTATGCTCACAGCTTAGCTTGTCATGTATTGGTTCACATCACTGCTGCTCCAGAGTAAGAGACCCAATGGGCCACTGTGGCGAATCTATGCTCACAGCATAGCTTGTCATGTATTGGCTCACATCACTGCTGCTGCAGAGTGAGCAACCCAATGTGCCACTGTGGCGAATCTATGCTCACAGCATAGGTTGTCATGTATTGGCTCATGTCACTGCTGCTGCAGAGTGAGCGACCCAATGTGCCACTGTGGCAAATCTATGCTAACAGCATAGCTTGTCATGTATTGGTTCATGTCACTGCTGCTGGCCAGAGTGAGCCACCCAATGGGCCACTGTGGCGAATCTATGCTCACAGCATAGCTTGTCATGTAATGGCTCACGTCACTGCTGCTGCAGAGTGAGTGACCCAATGTGCCACTGTGGCGAATCTATGCTCACAGCATAGCTTGTCATGTATTGGCTCACGTCACTGCTGGTGCAGAGTGAGTGACCCAATGTGCTACTGTGGCGAATCTATGCTCACAGCATAGCTTGTCATGCATTGGCTCATGGCACTGCTGCTGCAGAGTGAGCGACCCAATGTGCCACTGTGGAGAATCTATGCTCACAGCATAGGTTGTCATGTATTGGCTCATGTCACTGCTGCTCCAGAGTGAGCGACCCAGTGTGTATGCTCACAGCATAGCTTGTCATCTATGCGCTGCTTGTCATGTATGTTTTGGCTCATGTCACTGCTGCTGCAGAGTGAGTGACCCAATGTGCCACTGTGGCGAATCTATGCTCACAGCATAGGTTGTCATGTATTGACTCACGACACTGCTGCTGCAGAGTGAGCGACCCAATGTGCCACTGTGGCAAATCTATGCTCACAGCATAGGTTGTCATGTATTGGCTCACGTCACTGCTGGTGCAGAGTGAGTGACCCAATGTGCCACTGTGGCGAATCTATGCTCACAGCATAGCTTGTCATCTATGCGCTGCTTGTCATGTATGTTTTGGCTCATGTCACTGCTGCTCCAGAGTGAGTGACCCAGTGTGCCACTGTGGTGAATCTATGCTCACAGCATAGCTTGTCATGTATTGGCTCACATCACTGCTGCTGCAGAGTGAGCGACCCTGTGTGCCACTGTGGCAAATCTATGCTCACAACATAGCTTGTCATGTATTGGCTCATGTCACTGCTGCTCCAGAGTGAGTGACCCAGTGTGCCACTGTGGCAAATCTATGCTCACAGCATAGCTTGTCATGTATTGGCTCACATCACTGCTGCTGCAGAGTGAGCGACCCAGTGTGCCACTGTGGCGAATCTATGCTCACAGCATAGCTTGTCATGTATTGGCTCATGTCACTGCTGCTCCAGAGTGAGCGACTCAATGTGCCACTGTAGCAAATCTATGCTCACAGCATAGCTTGTCATGTATTGGCTCATGTCACTGCTGCTGCAGAGTGAGCAACCCAATGTGCCACTGTGGTGAATCTATGCTCACAGCATAGCTTGTCATGTATTGGTTCACGTCACTGCTGCTCCAGAGTGAGCGACCCAATGGGCCATTGTGGCAAATCTATGCTCACAGCATAGCTTGTCATGTATTGGCTCACGGCACTGCTGCTGCAGAGGTAGCGACCCAATGTGCCACTGTGTCAAATCTATGCTCACAGCATAGCTTGTCATGTATTGGTTCACGTCACTGCTGCTCCAGAGTGAGCGACCCAATGGGCCATTGTGGCAAATCTATGCTCACAGCATAGCTTGTCATGTATTGGCTCACGTCACTGCTGGTGCAGAGTGAGTGACCCAATGTGCCACTGTGGCTAATCTATGCTCACAGCATAGCTTGTCATGTATTGGTTCACATCACTGCTGCTCCAGAGTGAGCGACCCAATGGGTGGCGAATCTATGCGCACAGCATACTTGTCATGTATTGGCTCACGTCACTGCTGCTGCAGAGTGAGTGACCTAATGTGCCACTGTGGCGAATCTATGCTCACAGCATAGCTTGCCATGTATTGGTTCACATCACTGCTGCTCCAGAGTGAGCCACTCAATGGGCCACTGTGGCGAATCTATGCTCACAGCATAGCTTGTCATGTATTGGCTCATGTCACTGCTGCTGCAGAGTGAGCGACCCAGTGTGCCACTGTGGTGAATCTATGCTCACAGCATAGCTTGTCATGTATTGGCTCATGTCACTGCTGCTGCAGAGTCAGCGACCCAATGTGCCACTGTGTCAAATCTATGTGCACAGCATAGCTTGTCATGTATTGGTTCACGTCACTGCTGCACCAGAGTGAGCGACCCAATGGGCCATTGTGGCAAATCTATGCTCACAGCATAGCTTGTCATGTATTGGCTCATGTCACTGCTGCTGCAGAGTGAGCAACCCAATGTGCCACTGTGGTGAATCTATGCTCACAGCATAGCTTGTCATGTATTGGTTCACGTCACTGCTGCTCCAGAGTGAGCGACCCAATGGGCCATTGTGGCAAATCTATGCTCACAGCATAGCTTGTCATGTATTGGCTCACGGCACTGCTGCTGCAGAGGTAGTGACCCAATGTGCCACTGTGTCAAATCTATGCTCACAGCATAGCTTGTCATGTATTGGTTCACGTCACTGCTGCTCCAGAGTGAGCGACCCAATGGGCCATTGTGGCAAATCTATGCTCACAGCATAGCTTGTCATGTATTGGCTCACGTCACTGCTGGTGCAGAGTGAGTGACCCAATGTGCCACTGTGGCGAATCTATGCTCACAGCATAGCTTGTCATGCATTGGCTCATGGCACTGCTGCTGCAGAGTGAGCGACCCAATGTGCCATTGTGGCAAATCTATGCTCACAGCATAGCTTGTCATGTATTGGTTCACATCACTGCTGCTCCAGAGTGAGCAACTCAATGGGCCACTGTGGCGAATCTATGCTCACAGCTTAGCTTGTCATGTAATGGCTCACGTCACTGCTGCTGCAGAGTGAGTGACCCAATGTGCCACTGTGGTGAATCTATGCTCACAGCATAGCTTGTCATGTATTGGCTCATGTCACTGCTGCTCCAGAGTGAGCGACCCAGTGTGTATGCTCACAGCATAGCTTGTCATCTATGCGCTGCTTGTCATGTATGTTTTGGCTCATGTCACTGCTGCTGCAGAGTGAGCGACCCAATGTGCCACTGTGGCGAATCTATGTTCACAGCATAGCTTGTCATGTAATGGCTCACGTCACTGCTGCTGCAGAGTGAGTGACCCAATGTGCCACTGTGGCGAATCTATGCTCACAGCATAGCTTGTCATGTATTGGTTCACATCACTGCTGCTCCAGAGTGAGCGACCCAATGGGCCACTGTGGCGAATCTATGCTCACAGCTTAGCTTGTCATGTATTGGTTCACATCACTGCTGCTCCAGAGTAAGAGACCCAATGGGCCACTGTGGCGAATCTATGCTCACAGCATAGCTTGTCATGTATTGGCTCACATCACTGCTGCTGCAGAGTGAGCAACCCAATGTGCCACTGTGGCGAATCTATGCTCACAGCATAGGTTGTCATGTATTGGCTCATGTCACTGCTTCTGCAGAGTGAGCGACCCAATGTGCCACTGTGGCAAATCTATGCTGACAGCATAGCTTGTCATGTATTGGTTCATGTCACTGCTGCTGGCCAGAGTGAGCCACCCAATGGGCCACTGTGGCGAATCTATGCTCACAGCATAGCTTGTCATGTAATGGCTCACGTCACTGCTGCTGCAGAGTGAGTGACCCAATGTGCCACTGTGGCGAATCTATGCTCACAGCATAGCTTGTCATGTATTGGCTCACGTCACTGCTGGTGCAGAGTGAGTGACCCAATGTGCTACTCTGGCGAATCTATGCTCACAGCATAGCTTGTCATGCATTGGCTCATGGCACTGCTGCTGCAGAGTGAGCGACCCAATGTGCCACTGTGGCGAATCTATGCTCACAGCATAGGTTGTCATGTATTGGCTCATGTCACTGCTGCTCCAGAGTGAGCGACCCAGTGTGTATGCTCACAGCATAGCTTGTCATCTATGCGCTGCTTGTCATGTATGTTTTGGCTCATGTCACTGCTGCTGCAGAGTGAGCGACCCAATGTGCCACTGTGGCGAATCTATGCTCACAGCATAGGTTGTCATGTATTGACTCACGACACTGCTGGTGCAGAGTGAGTGACCCAATGGGCCACTGTGGCGAATCTATGCTCACAGCATAGCTTGTCATGTATTGGTTCACATCACTGCTGCTCCAGAGTGAGCAACCCAATGGGCCACTGTGGCGAATCTATGCTCACAGCATAGCTTGTGATGTATTGGCTCATGTCACTGCTGCTGCAGAGTGAGCCACACAATGTGCCACTGTGGCGAATCTATGCTCACAGCATAGCTTGGCATGTATTGGCTCACGTCACTGCTGCTCCAGAGTGAGCGACCCAATGGGCCACTGTGGCGAATCTATGCTCACAGCATAGCTTGTCATGTATTGGTTCATGTCACTGCTGCTGCAGAGTGAGCAACCCAATGTGCCACTGTGGCGAATCTATGCTCACAGCATAGCTTGGCATGTATTGGCTCACGTCACTGCTGAAGCAGAGTGAGCAACCCAATGTGCCACTGTGGCGAATCTATGCTCACAGCATAGCTTGTCATGTATTGGTTCACGTCACTGCTGCTGCAGAGTGAGCAACCCAATGTGCCACTGTGGCGAATCTATGCTCACAGCATAGCTTGGCATGTATTGGCTCACGTCACTGCTGCAGCAGAGTGAGCAACCCAATGTGCCACTGTGGCGAATCTATGCTCACAGCATAGCTTGGCATGTATTGGCTCACGTCACTGCTGCAGCAGAGTGAGCAACCCAGTGTGCCACTGTGGCGAATCTATGCTCACAGCATAGCTTGTCATGTATTGGTTCATGTCACTGCTGCTGCAGAGTGAGCAACCCAATGTGCCACTGTGGCGAATCTATGCTCACAGCACAGCTTGTCATGTATTGGTTCACATCACTGCTGCTCCAGAGTGAGCAACCCAATGGGCCACTGTGGCGAATCTATGCTCACAGCATAGCTTGTGATGTATTGGCTCACGTCACTGCTGCTGCAGAGTGAGCAACCCAATGTGCCACTGTGGCAAATCTATGCTCACAGCATAGCTTGTCATGTATTGGCTCACGTCACTGCTGGTGCAGAGCGAGCGACCCAATGTGCCACTGTGTCAAATCTATGCGCAGAGCATAGCTTGTCATGTATTGGTTCACATCACTGCTGCTCCAGAGTGAGCGACCCAATGGGCCACTGTGGCAAATCTATGCTCATAGCATAGCTTGTCATGTATTGGTTCATGTCACCGCTGCTCCAGAGTGAGCGACCCAATGTGCCACTGTGGCAAATGTATGCTCACAGCATAGCTTGTCATGTATTGGCTCACATCACCGCTGCTCCAGAGTGAGCGACCCAATGTGCCACTGTGGCAAATCTATGCTCACAGCATAGCTTGTCATGTATTGGTTCATGTCACTGCTGCTCCAGAGTGAGCCACCCAATGGGCCACTGTGGCGAATCTATGCTCACAGCATAGCTTGTCATGTATTGGCTCATGTCACTGCTGCTGCAGAGTGAGCAACCCAGTGTGCCACTGTGGCGAATCTATGCTCACAGCATAGCTTGTCATGTATTGGCTCATGTCACTGCTGGTGCAGAGTGAGTGACCCAATGTGCCACTGTGACGAATCTATGCTCACAGCATAGCTTGTCATGTATTGGCTCACGTCACTGCTGCTGCAGAGTGAGCGACCCAATGTGCCACTGTGTCGAATCTATGCTCACAGCATAGCTTGTCATGTATTGGTTCATGTCACTGCTGCTCCAGAGTGAGTGGCCCTGAGTGGCCCAATGGGCCACTGTGGCGAATCTATGCTCACAGCATAGCTTGTCATGTATTGGCTCATGTCACTGCTGCTGCAGAGTGAGCAACCCAGTGTGCCACTGTGGCGAATCTATGCTCACAGCATAGCTTGTCATGTATTGGCTCATGTCACTGCTGGTGCAGAGTGAGTGACCCAATGTGCCACTGTGACGAATCTATGCTCACAGCATAGCTTGTCATGTATTGGCTCACGTCACTGCTGCTGCAGAGTGAGCGACCCAATGTGCCACTGTGTCGAATCTATGCTCACAGCATAGCTTGTCATGTATTGGTTCATGTCACTGCTGCTCCAGAGTGAGTGGCCCTGAGTGGCCCAATGGGCCACTGTGGCGAATCTATGCTCACAGCATAGCTTGTCATGTATTGGCTCAAGTCACTGCTGCTGCAGAGTGAGCGACCCAATGTGCCATCGTGGCAAATCTATGCTCACAGCACAGCTTGTCATGTATTGGTTCACATCACTGCTGCTCCAGAGTGAGCGACCCAATGGGCCACTGTGGCGAATCTATGCTCACAGCATAGATTGTCATGTATTGGCTCACGTCACTGCTGGTGCAGAGTGAGTGACCCAATGTGCCACTGTGGCGAATCTATGCTCACAGCATAGCTTGTCATGTATTGGCTCACGTCACTGCTGCTGCAGAGTGAGCGACCCAATGTGCCACTGTGGCGAATCTATGTGCACAGCATAGCTGGTCATGTATTGGCTCACATCACTGCTGCTGCAGAGTGAGCGACCCAATGTGCCACTGTGGCGAATCTATGCTCACAGCATAGGCTGTCATGTATTGGCTCATGTCACTGCTGCTGCAGAGTGAGCGACCCAATGTACCACTGTGGCAAATCTATGCTCACAGCATAGCTTGTCATGTATTGGTTCATGTCACTGCTGCTCCAGAGTGAGCCACCCAATGTGCCACTGTGTCAAATCTATGCACACAGCATAGCTTGTCATGTATTGGTTCACGTCACTGCTGCTCCAGAGTGAGCGACCCAATGGGCCACTGTGGCGAATCTATGCTCACAGCATAGCTTGTCATGTATTGGCTCATGTCACTGCTGCTGCAGAGTGAGCAACCCAATGTGCCACTGTGGCGAATCTATGCTCACAGCATAGGCTGTCATGTATTGGCTCATGTCACTGCTGCTCCAGAGTGAGCGACCCAATGTGCCACTGTGGCAAATCTATGCTCACAGCATAGCTTGTCATGTTTTGGCTCACGTCACTGCTGCTCCAGAGTGAGCGACCCAGTGTGCCAATGTGGTGAATCTATGCTCACAGCATAGCTTGTCATGCATTGGCTCACGGCACTGCTGCTGCAGAGGTAGCGACCCAATGTGCCACTGTGTCAAATCTATGCTCACAGCATAGCTTGTCATGTATTGGTTCACATCACTGCTGCTCCAGAGTGAGCGACCCAATGGGCCATTGTGGCAAATCTATGCTCACAGCATAGATTGTCATGTATTGGCTCACGTCACTGCTGGTGCAGAGTGAGTGACCCAATGTGCCACTGTGGCGAATCTATGCTCACAGCATAGCTTGTCATGCATTGGCTCATGGCACTGCTGCTGCAGAGTGAGCGACCCAATGTGCCACTGTGTCGAATCTATGCTCACAGCATAGCTTGTCATGTATTGGTTCATGTCACTGCTGCTCCAGAGTGAGTGACCCAATGGGCCACTGTGGCGAATCTATGCTCACAGCATAGCTTGTCATGTATTGGCTCACGTCACTGCTGCTGCAGAGTGAGAGACCCAATGTGCCATTGTGACAAATCTATGCTCACAGCATAGCTTGTCATGTATTGGTTCACATCACTGCTGCTCCAGAGTGAGCGACCCAGTGTGCCAATGTGGTGAATCTATATGCTCACACCATAGCTTGTCATGTATTGGTTCACGTCACTGCTGCTGCAGATTGAGCAACCTAATGTGCCACTGTGGCGAATCTATGCTCACAGCATAGCTTGTCATGTATTGGTTCATGTCACTGCTGCTCCAGAGTGAGCGACCCAATGGGCCACTGTGGCGAATCTATGCTCACAGCATAGCTTGTCATGTATTGGTTCACGTCACTGCTGCTGCAGATTGAGCAACCTAATGTGCCACTGTGGTGAATCTATGCTCACAGCATAGCTTGTCATGTATTGGTTCACATCACTGCTGCTCCAGAGTGAGTAACCCAATGGGCCACTGTGGCGAATCTATGCTCACAGCATAGCTTGTCATGTATTGGCTCGTGTCACTGCTGCTGCAGAGTGAGCGACCCAACGTGCCACTGTGGCGAATCTATGCTCACAGCATAGCTTGGCATGTATTGGCTCACGTCACCACTGCTCCAGAGTGAGCGACCCAATGTGCCACTGTGGCAAATCTATGCTCACAGCATAGCTTGTCATGTATTGGCTCATGTCACTGCTGCTGCAGAGTGAGTGACCCAATGTGCCACTGTGGCAAATCTATGCTCACAGCATAGCTTGTCATCTATGCGCTGCTTGTCATGTATGTTTTGGCTCATGTCACTGCTGCTGCAGAGTGAGCAACCCAATGTGCCACTGTGGCAAATCTATGCTCACAGCATAGGTTGTCATGTATTGGCTCACGTCACTGCTGGTGCAGAGTGAGTGACCCAATGTGCCACTGTGACGAATCTATGCTCACAGCATAGCTTGTCATGTATTGGCTCACGTCACTGCTGCTGCAGAGTGAGCGACCCAATGTGCCACTGTGTCGAATCTATGCTGACAGCATAGCTTGTCATGTATTGGTTCACATCACTGCTGCTCCAGAGTGAGCGACCCAATGGGCCACTGTGGTGAATCTATGCTCACAGCATAGCTTGTCATGTATTGGCTCACGTCACTGCTGCTGCAGAGTGAGCAACCTAATGTGCCACTGTGGCAAATCTATGCTCACAGCATAGCTTGTCATGTATTGGTTCACATCACTGCTGCTCCAGAGTGAGCGACCCAATGGGCCACTGTGGCAAATCTATGCTCACAGCATAGCTTGTCATGTATTGGCTCACGTCACTGCTGCTGCAGAGTGAGCGACCCAATGTGCCACTGTGGTGAATCTATGCTCACAGCATAGCTTGTCATGTATTGGTCACGTCACCACGGCTCCAGAGTGAGCAACCCAATGTGCCACTGTGGCGAATCTATGCTCACAGCATAGGTTGTCATGTATTGGCTCACGTCACTGCTGGTGCAGAGTGAGCGACCCAATGTGCCACTGTGGCAAATCTATGCTCACAGCATAGCTTGTCATCTATGCGCTGCTTGTCATGTATGTTTTGGCTCACGTCACTGCTGCTCCAGAGTGAGCGACCCAGTGTGCCAATGTGGTGAATCTATGCTCACACCATAGCTTGTCATGTATTGGTTCATGTCACTGCTGCTGCAGAGTGAGCAACCCAATGTGCCACTGTGGCGAATCTATGCTCACAGCATAGCTTGTCATGTATTGGTTCACATCACTGCTGCTCCAGAGTGAGCAACCCAATGGGCCACTGTGGCGAATCTATGCTCACAGCATAGCTTGTGATGTATTGGCTCATGTCACTGCTGCTGCAGAGTGAGCGACACAATGTGCCACTGTGGCGAATCTATGCTCACAGCATAGCTTGGCATGTATTGGCTCACATCACCGCTGCTCCAGAGTGAGCGACCCAATGTGCCACTGTGGCAAATCTATGCTCACAGCATAGCTTGTCATGTATTGGCTCACGTCACTGCTGCAGCAGAGTGAGCGACCCAATGTGCCACTGTGGCGAATCTATGCTCACAGCATAGCTTGTCATGTATTGGCTCACTCTGCGTATAGTGCCCCCGGGGCACTATTGGAGGATTTGCGGTGTATGTACATACATACATACATACATACTTACATACATACATCTATCTATATTACTAAAGCAGAATGTTTGTTTGTTTGTTTGTCTGCAACGCAGCCCAGAGAGTTGTGCTGGATGGATTAAGCTGAAATTTTGTATGAAGCTTCCGTGGGAAACTTCACCGTCATTTAAGGGCCGGATTTGCGATAGCTACCGTAATCCGCGAGTTATGCAAATTTCGCATACGTGTTTGATCGAATTTGAGAATTCAGTGTCAATTCTGCTTGGGATATATGTAATCGACCGTGGTGATCACGAATATCAGATCCGTTTTGCTGTGCGATACCGTAATCGCGAGATATGGCACATTGAATATGCAAATTGCGTTTGAGTGAATTTGAGAATTCAGTGTCAAATCGGCTTGGAACATATGTAATTTACCACGCTGATCACGAATCGGGCATTTGTTTTCCAATCCGCTACAGTAATGACAAGATATAGAATTATCCTTTTCTACAGTAGTATGACTACCTATTTGTGGGTTCTGTCTGCAATGCAGCACAGAGAGAGTTCTGCTGGATCGATTGAGCTGAAATTTTGCTTGCTGGCTTGCTTTGCACATTTTACCATCAAAATAAGAGTGGCACTACTGAAGCTATCGTAATCCATGCGTTATGCAAATATAAATAAATTATATGATACTGTAAATCCTCTAATAGAAGCCCCCCCCCTCCAATAGTGCCTCCCCCTCCAATAGTGCCCCCGGGGGTAAGGGGTATGTTGTGCCATGTGCCTTTTATGGGCAAAAATATAGTGGTAGGTACATTTACATCGTGTATACACACTACTGCTAACCAATAATAGTACGTTTCAGCAACTATTAACGGTAAATCAACCATTAAATGTGGCAAAAGTGATCAAAATCACCGAAAAATCGGCAATTTTGACAGCAAAACTAGCATTACCATTCAAAATTTTTAGGTTGAAATAATAGAAGCCCCCCCTCCAATAGTGCCCCCCTCTCCAATAGTGCCCCCGGGTAAGGAGAGGTTGAAAAAATAGTGCCCCGGGGGCACTATTGGAGGATTTACGGTAATACAGCGCATTTTGTGCGTGCTTCTGACTTATCAGAAGTGTTTAGAAAATCATTTCATACAGATCAATGGTGTAGTGGTTATGATTGAATAAATTGATAGAAATTATTATGTATTTTTGTGAATTAAAGAAATGTACAAATAATTTTTTACAGAGAAAAATTAAATTTATAATTTTGTGTAGTACTTTCTGCAATCGTGGGTGTTTCGCCTCCACCGCTTGACACCCGAGACGCACGAGGCTCGTCAGAAACGATGCGTCCCCTTTACATCGTGAAATCAAACCGTAGACTAGGGATCTTCAGATCACATAAAATGAGAGAAGGAGGAAACCACCTTTTCGTCAACCCGCGCTTGAAATTCCGCTTCGGTGGTCGAGTTTTCTGCCATTGTTTATTTTCTAAAATTTTTTCAGTCGACCAGGTTTATTCTGGAATGATTTCGATATACTGAATCGATTTCGGGAGTTAGAGACAAATTTCAGTAGGTCGCAAGTTGTCTTAAACTTGCAGTTGCAATTTGAGCATTCTTTGTACCGTATGTACCGTATGTACCGTATATACCATAAGTACTGTATGTGCTGATTTAACGTATATGAAAATCTAATTGCGAATCATAGAATTGATCATGCGTTTCTTATTGAAGTTTGGTATCATGCATTTAATTTTATATTCATAATTGTGCAACACTGATATGGTGGTTTTCAGGATCCTATTTTCTTCAAAACCGTTGTGTTTGTACTCATTGATGATGCACTGTACTCGTCTAATAAAGTCTGACTCATCTCTAGTTAGTCGGATTATGCGTATAATCTGACCTTTAAGTATACCGTACGGCATGTTCATGGGTACGTTGCTCGAGCTTTTAAAAAATCGGGTGATTTTGAAGGTGTAGTCATCGGTTTTATTGTATACTGTAGTGCTTAGTCTGCAGTTGTTAAGGTGCACTGTGACATCAAGGTAGTGTGTCAGCTGGTTTGAAACCGTTGTGTCGTTTAATTGCAGTTCATTAGGATAGATATCTTTAGCTAACGTCTGAAAGTCTTCAATGTTTATGACTAGTAGGTCATCCACATACCGAAAAATCGCTTGGTTTGTGCGTAGTCTGTTACGACTCAGCCATGTAAATTCGAACCAGCTCAAACAGAGATCAGCCATGTCACAGCTGGTAGCGCCACCTTGTGGGCATCCCTTTATTGTTTTGAACGTGGTGTTAGCAAATACCATGTACGAATTTTGTAGTATTTCCTTGCATAGCTGTTTTATTTCGTTTTTATGTAGGGTATTTGCGCCGGCACCTTGTCTAGCATATTGTATTTGTTCGCCCTTTTTGTACAGGTAGTCGCTTTTGGCATTTTTATGGCATAGGTCAATTATACCATTAATGCCACTCATAATTGTGTCGTGTTTCAGTGAGGGGTACAATGCTGAAAAATCACCACTGTATATACGCTTCACGTTGGTCATTGTGCGCAGCTGCTCAACAACCTCAAATGAGCTTTTTACTGAGACGTATCGAGTTTGTCCATTTCTGTTGGCTATCATCGCACAGTACCGCTTAAAGTGCAATGCGTAGTGACTTAGGTAGTGTTTGCACAGTTTCTCGAGTGGTTTTAAACTGGATTGTCTGGCTGCCACGATAGCTCTGAATGCTGGTGGTCTTTTGTGTAATTTCGGGTTGGCAAAGAGTATAGGCAGAACGTTTCTATTTTCAGGTGTTACACCGTATGTGCTCATGAGACGTTTGTGTTTTTCCAGTAACTGATCCACCGTGTCATTTGTCGGTGTGAAGACTGCATTTCCATGTATAGTAATTCTGCCATTCTCAATATATATGCCACATTCATCACAGAGTTTTTTCAAATAATAATTTTTGCATAGGATGGAGTAGTTGCCTGGCACTTTGTCGATAACTGTAATTATGTACCGTTTATGAAACGTTTCCAGGTACTGTATCCCCTTATTTGAAAGTCTTAGGTTCTGTGGAGTACTGTAAATCTCTTGATCAATTCTAGTTTCTATTATTTTTCAATATTTGCCTATTAATTTGGTGCAGTCACTTTCTGTGAGTACATTTTTAGCTCTTAGGCTGCTGAGGAACCGATTCAGATCTGTCAGTATCGAATTAGCAATTTTATGTTTGTCAGTTGTCATGTTAGTTTTGTATTTTGTACCGAGATTCATAAATTGTCTAAGTTCGGTATTTTCTACAATATTCAGGTCACCGGTAACCACATGTCCTAATTGTCGGTCTCTATAAATTTCGTTGCATCTACAGCGTTCCATGCTCAAAAGATGTTCTCTAAGCTGTGCAGCTGTAAGCTGTCGCAGTATTTTGGTGTAGTTGCAGACTTGTAGCCATGCTGGTGACGTTGTTTTGTACACCACCTGAACGGTCCAGTCAACAGCTTCCGTTGGTTTGCTGATGAGTTTACCGATCCTTGTTGCCTTCAATAATTTGGCAATTCCAATTCGTGACACTACTTGATTCGTATGTAGTACTGTAACCCTTACTGTCCGTCGCTTCTGTATTTCATCAGCGTTGTGTCTTCGTGAGGTACTCTGCAGATAGGCTAGAATTTTGTCGTAGGTATGCTGTTGTAGGCCTTTAGCCATACATCGAAAATACAGGTACTGTATGTACTTTTTCCTGGTTTTTTGTAGCATTTGTGTTTGGTCTCCAATTTGGATTTTTTCAAATTCTCTTATGTAGCTTTCTATTTCCGCATCCGTCGGTTTGTGCTTATGCTTACGATCTTTGTGTTTTTTGGTGAAGTTAATTTTGCGTTTCCGTGTCATTCTCAATGCGCTAAAGTACGGATTTTTATTACTTGGAATGTTTTGCATGTCAAACGCGTTGTGTACGTTGCCAATACCTTTACAGTTTGTATTTAAGCCACAGGGGTATAGGCTATTCATTTGTTTAATCCAGAAATGCTCAGCCTCAAGTCTAGTTTTATCCGTATGCGCGTCCGCATGGCTAAAGCTCTGCAAAATTTCGATGCTGATGTCAGACACCGTATGTCCGTCTTTTCTAAAATGTGTGTAGAGCTTTTGACAATTTGAATCTTTGAGTATCGCCAGTCTGTGTTCTCGAAATCTACACGCTAAGGATCGTTTCGTTTCTCCAATATACTGATAATCGCATTTCCTACATGTAATAAGGTACACTACGTTCTTAGTTGTACAGTCCCATACCGTATCATTCAGTGCATTAGTCGTCAACTTTTGGTTGGTAGAACCCACCGTAATATAGTCGCGTGTGTTAATAAACGCACAGGTTATGCAGTTTTTTCCGCATGCGCGTGTGACACTATGAATGCCTTCGTTCGGTAGAATACTGTATTGCAACCCGTCTTCTCCACTGCTACACCTGACGTTGCAGAACCTCCCTGTAGAACCACGGCTTTCTTGTGGTACAACCTGCGGTACAGTGACGGAATTCGAAAGAGAGGTTTGGATTGAGTCAGGAATAGAGTGGTCCCTCCGGAATAGAGATGTCCGTTACTTTTCTGGAGGTCCTGGGATCAAACCTCTACCATAAAAATTCTTGTAACACTTTTGTTTATAACTTTTTTGTTTTGCACGTGTTTATGCTATAAAAACTTTGAACTTTTTATTATTTTTTACTTTGTTTTACAGGTGTTAACGCTATAAAAACTTGTATTGCACGCTAATGCAAACGCGCACGCACGCGCGCGCACGCACGCACGCACGCACGCACGCACGCACGCACGGACTCGCGAGTGGGCGCGCGCACGCATGCGCGTGTATGTGTTAGCGTTTTAGTGGTGCGTTGTTTTAGTTTTTCTTGGCGTTGAGCACTGATCGTCGGCGCATTAAACGTAATAAATGAAATGTTGTGGTGCGTTTTGCCTGGTCCAATGGCCCAATGAACTTGGATTTAACCAAAAAAGAAAACGGCTGAAAACAATTGATGCGTCCGATGAAAACTTTCTTTATTTTAGGCTTTGCTTAGGCTTAGTTTAGACTTTGCTGAGGCTTATGCTTTGGCTTTGATTTGGCTTAGGCTTATGCTTCGCTTAGGCTTAGGCTTCACTTAGGTTTCGGACGCAGCGGACGCGGACGCAACAATTGTGCTTTGCCAAAAAAAAGACGACGTAAGGAAGACACAAGCCCAAGCCCGCCGAAAACCGCCCGCCCACGGCGCGCTGGAATGGAATCGGAAGCGTCGGACCGCGATCCTAGCTTAGACCAGGTCCAAAGGCTTTGCGCCTGCAGATCAAGGTGCATGAACATATGTGAGCAATTATGCAGATGACAAAAAAGCCAATTATTATTAGCTGACTCTGAAGGGCTGATTAAAACAATTAGCCCACTGCCTATATGGGATTTATGGTGTGTCTGCTCAAGATGGTATAGTGCCTAATTTTTACTATCGAATGTAATGACTGGAGATGTAATGACGCAAGAATAAAGCGTTACAACAAAAAAGATGAAATGTTTTTCTGTATTGCAGAAGTGCATTGGTTGCATTGGTTGACTTTCTTTGGCTTTTGCTGCAGCAATTTACAGATTCGTCATTGTTGTTTTTAAACTGAGCATTCACAGCATGGTTTTATGACACATTGTATTGATGATGAGTCACTACTGAGGACATGAAAATATAGATACTACTGAATCACTTCTGAGCACGTTTTTGATGATGAATGACAAACTACAAAAGAGATGAAAGGTTTCTCAGATATAGCAACAATCTCTGCCTATTCTCGCCCCAACCCCCCATTGGTCATTGAGCTACTCGACCTTTGGGGGCCTCTGGGCGATAAACTATTTTCGGGCTCTCCCATTCTCTCCAGCCCCCCTCCCCCCCTTGCATCGGTTCATGGTCTTTGTGTGCGCGTTTTGTGCATGTTTCGGATTGTTCGTGTTGGGTTGCGAGAGCAAAGCGTTTTTGAACATACAGCACATACAAACAGACACACCGAAAAGCCTATGCTCTCCCCCCCCCCTATGCCAATTCTGTAGTATTCATGCAAATGCGTTGGTTGACATGCATTGGCTTTGGTTGACCTGCATTCCAACACTGCAGTTTTATCATTGCAGTGATTTATCATTGTATAACTGAGTATTCTCAACATTATTTTGTTTCATGAGACAAATTGATGTTGAACCACTTTGGACCACTTTGCAAGCAGGAGTCCTGAGTTCGAAGCAGCTGGTATTACTAAAGCACAATGTCTGTGTGTCTGTCTGTCTGTCTGTCTGTCTGTCTGCAACGCAGCACAGAGAGTTGTGTTGCATGGATTGAGCTGAAATTTTGTATGAAGCTTCCGTGGGAAACTTCACCGTCATTTAAGGGCCGGATTTGCGATAGCTACCGTAATCCGTGAGTTATGCAAATTTTGCATACGTGTTTGATCGAATTTGAGAATTCACTGTCAATTCTGCTTGGGACATATGTAATCGACCGTGCTGATCACGAATATCACATCCGTTTTTCAGTGCGATACCGTAATCGCGAGATATGACGCGTTGAATATGCAAATTGCGTTTGATCGAATTTGAGAATTCAGTGTCAAATCTGCTTCGGATACATGTAATCGACCGTGGTGATCACGAATATCACATCCGTTTTCTAACGCGCTACCGTAATCACGAGATATAGCATTATCCTTTTCTACAGTAGTATGACTGTTTGTGGGTTCTGTCTGCACTGCAGCATAGAGTTCTGCTGGATGGATTGAGCTTGAGCAGAAGTTTGGTATGAAGCTTGCTTGGCACATTTTACTATCAAAATAAGAGTGACACTACTGAAGCTATCGTAATCCATGCGTTATGCAAATATAAATAAATTATATGATAATACAGCACATTTTATGCGTGCTTCTGACTTATCAGAGGTGTTTAGAAAGCAGTTCCGTACAGATCAATGGTGTAGTGGTTATGATGTCCGGTACTTTTCTGGAGGTCCTGGGATCAAACCTCTGCCATAAAAATACTCTTTTTTGTTTATAACTTTTTTGTTTTAAACGTGTTTATGCCATAAAAACTTCGAACATTTTACTATTTTTTACTTTGTTTTAAAGGTGTTAACGCTATAAAAACTTGTATTACACGCACACGCACGCACGCGCCCGCGCGCACGCACGCACGCACGCACGCACGCACGCACACGCACACGCACATGCACATGGACACGGACACGCGCACGCACGCACGCACGCAAGCACGCACGCATGCACGCACGCACGCACGCACGCACGCGCACGCACGCACGCATGCACGCACGCACACGCACACGCACAAGGACACGGACACGCGCACGCACGGACATGCACGCACGCACGCACGCACATGCACGCACGCACGCACGCAAGCACGCGCGCACGCACGCATGAACGCACGCACGCACGAGCATGCACGCACGCACGCACGAGCATGCACGCACGCACGCACGCACGCACGCACGCACGCATGCACGCACGCACGCATGCATGCACTGACTCGCGAGTGGGCGCACGCACCCGTGCGCGTGTACCGTCAATTGGTGAATAAACATCAACTTCCGTTTCAAAACGAGTTTTGAAACGCTAAGCGTATCAAACGTTTCACATGTTATAATTAGTGTGGCGCCGTCCCTCCCTTCCTATAGAGTAGCCAATGAGCGTAGACGGCGTAGTGTGGAGGAAGGGCGGCCGGCACATGCGCCGATGCTGCGTCTTTACCTTTTGGGCGTCGCTGCTTGTGCGTGTGGGTCCCTATAAAAACAAACCACACAATTTCGGCGTTTTCTGCCGAATTTTTTTTGTGTGTGATGCAATTCATTGATGGGCTGCAAATTGCACCTTGGCATTCTGCGATTGACTCGCATTTCTGGCGATACGTTAAAAGGCGTTTTGTTTATTTGTGAGCAAATTCACAGACAAAGACGAGGCGACGCGCACATTGCAGCACACTGAAAACTTCGACGAAGGTGTGCGCCGCCATCACTGGAGACGATATTCAGGGTGAATCGGCTTTGACGTCGGCGTTAACTGTCTGCTGATTGTCCTTTCTGGTGATGGCAGGGCAAAACTCTCTCCGCCTCTTTCAAGTAGCAAGCAGTCTATTCGTCCTGCAACAAAATCGTCACCGTCTGTATTGCTCGTTGATAATGTAAATTGCGCGACGTTAGACTGAGAATTATAACAACAAGACGTCAAAGTATCTTTTTAATCAAGCGCAATCGTTTAATCAAGCGTTTAATAATATTAAGCGGTATTATGCACTTGCAGTATCAAAAAACGTATCAAAAACGAACCAATGGTTTGTTCAAGGGCAACCGCTGTGATGTGACGCTGTCGGCGTCCTCAAGCCAGACTCGTGCTCTTCGCCATGTTGCTGCTGTTCCCGAGCTGCTGCCTCACTGCTATTGAGGAAGCTTCGGCGGCAACGGGGAGTGAGAGTGAGCGAGCGGCATGTGGAGCGCCATGACCGGTCCACACTCCGCAGCAAACACTCGGACGAATCGCTCTCCACGCCAGTGGTTTCTGATGATTGAGTTCAATTGAGATGCTGGGAAATGCAGCGGCAACGTTGAATCAAGATGGCGACACACTGAGCGGCGTCCACAAGCAAAACACGCAGCGTCGCGTGGCCCGCCCACCTTCACCCACGCGCTGCCGCCCATTGGCTATCTAATAGGCCGGGAGGAGCGGAGAGGCACTACACTATAACACGTGAAACGCTTGATACGCACCCCGTTTCGATACGCGTTTTGAATCGAACCGTTTTGAAACAAGATGTTTATTCATCAATTAACTGTATGTGTTAGCGTTTTAGTGGTGCGTTGTTTTAGTTTTTCTTGGCGGTGAGCACTGATCGTCGACGCATTTTAAACGTACTTAATATATGAAATATTGTGGTGCGTTTCGCCCGGGCCAATGGCCCAATGAGCTTGGATTTCCCCGAAAAAGAAAACGGCTGAAAACAATTGATGCGTCCGCGTCCGCTGCTGCGTCTGATGAAAACTTTCTTGATTATAGGCTTTGCTTAGGCTTATTCCAGACTTTGCTTAGGCTTATGCTTAGGCTTTGATTTGGCTTAGGCTTATGCTTAGCTTAGGCTTAGGTTTCGCTTAGGTTTCGGGCGCAGCGGACGCGGACGCAACAATTGTGTTTTGCCAAAAAAACGACGTAAGGAAGACTCAAACCCAAGCCCGCCGAAAAACGCCCGCCCACGGCGCGCCGGAAGGGAATCGGAAGCGTCGGACAGCGATCCTAGCTTAGAGCAGGTCCAAGGCCTTGCACAAGCAGGCACGATGAGAGCGCCGCTTTGGCAAGTCGCTCAAAGAGGAAGAGAGGCCATTCACAAATTGCGACGAGTTCTACAGAGCGGTCAAGGAGCTTCAGAAGAAATGTATTATTTAGTTTTGCAATGGCGCTCAAATGTTGAGCGGTTCAATTATTTATAGCAGCCTACCGAGCAGTGGGCGGCGCATGCACAAGCCGATCGGGAAGCTGCAGCACTGCGCCTGCAGATCACGATGCATGAACATATGTGAGCAACCATGCAGATTGCAAAAAAGGCCAATTATTATTAGCTGGCTCTGAAGGGCTTATTAAAACAATTAGCCTGCCGCCACTAAATATGGGATTTATGGTGTCTGCTAAAGATGGTATAGTGCCAAATTTTACTATCGAATGTAATGACTGGAGATGTAATGACGCATTTTATAAAGCGTTACAACAAAAAAAAGGTAAACTGTTTTCCTGTATTGCAGAAGTGCATTGGTTGCATTAGTTGACTTCCTTTGGCTTTTGCTGCAGCACTATACAGATTCGTCATTGTTGCTTTTCAACTGAGCATTTGCAGCATGATTTTATGACACATTGCATTGATGATGAGTCATCACAGAGGACATGAAAATATTAATATTGAACCACTTTGGAGCACTTTGCAAGCAGGAGTCCTGAGTTGAAGCGGCTAGTACATACATACATACATACATACATACATACATACATACATACATACATACATACATACATACATACATACATACATACATACATACATACATACATACACCATACATACAAATACATACATACATACATACATACATACATACATACATACATACATACATACATACATACATACATACATACATACATACATACATACATACATACATACATACATACATACATACATACATACATACATACATACATACATACATACATACATACATACATACATACATACATACATACATACATACATACATACATACATACATACATACATACATACATACATACATACATACATACACAAGGCAGCGGCAGGCGGCGAACTGCGAGAACTGAAGAGAACGCTGAAACCGTCCGACTGCTAGTTTCCAGTCAGGAGGACCACCCAGGCATCTGTTCATATTTTCACCATTTCTCTCAAGTTGTGTGTGTGGACGTGTGGTACACAAGCAAAATTAAAATGATTCACAGGAACACACCAGTCCCCTCGCGGAATCGAAAGAATTACTGGTATTTCTCGGTCGTCTGTGCAGCGAATTGTACAAAACGATCTTCACGATCTTCAACTCAAGAATTTCAAACGCAAGAGAGTCCACAAATTGTCAGAATTGACGAAACAGCAGCGCATCGACAGGTAAATGTAAAAAGAATCATAATCCATAGACGATCTTTTGACTCATTCATGGCCTTTTCATTCACAACAGTCACTAAAAAACTTATTATATTCGTTTAAAATTTTCACGTCTTTTTTCTCGTTTAGATGTGGCCGCCTGCTGGACATCATAGCTGAAAATGGAATTGGACGAATATATTTTTCAGACGAAAAAAATTGGACCGTTTCACCTCCGGGAAATTTGCAAAACAATCGGCTCTATCAGCCTGCTCACTTGAAAAAACGCGAAGTCCCAGCGGAAAACTTGCTCATTGAAGCTGAGCACTTCCCCAGGTTGCTGGATTGCAATTATCGAAAGTTCGAATTGTGTTCACTAACGTTAACTTTAGATCAATTATGTGCGCAGTCGGAGTTTCAAAACTCGGCAAAACCGAAGTCTTTTTCGTGCCCCCTGGCACCAGAATCAACGCTGAATACTACTGCAACGATATTTTGACTCAGGGCTTTTTGCCAATAATGCGACAACAGTCGAACGGCAATTTCTTGCTGCAACAAGATGGCGCCCCTCCTCATACGGCAGCGGCAACATCGAATTTTTTGATTGGAGAAGGCGTCAATTTTATTGACAGATATCCGTGGCCGCCCAGTTCGCCCGATTTAAACCCAGTTGATTACTTCGTTTGGTCCCTTCTACAGGACAACGTTTATCAGCGCCACCAAGTCACCGATATCGACAGCCTCCGTCAGGCCATTTTGGAAGAATGGAATCGGCTGAGTCAGCGTGCAATCAACCGGGCTATTGACCAGTTTTTGCCGAGAATTCGCTGCGTCATCGAACAACATGGAGGACACATCGAGCACTTGTTCGCCAACGAGTAATTTTGCTTGTTTTTGTTCTGCTTGTTTGTGATTCTCCTAATGAAAAGAAAATTTATGTTACACTTGGTGTAACGGCATGTTTACCACAGCAAGTTGGCGTGTGTTGCGACAAAATTTGACCCCTCTAGGACGTGCTGGTGACGAGAAACACTCGATTTTTGACATGGCTTTAGCAGAAATGCTGCCGTTTGAGCGACGCCCAACAAAATTCGATGAAATTCGGCGTGTAGGCGCAGAACATGTCGAAGTATGTCATGTTAAAATTTGAGCTCAATCGGACCCTCTGGGGTAGTGGAGCGAAACCGGTAAACTTGCGTCTATCACTT